>MCJB01012463.1:182442-200650 GCA_002018475.1 Nicotiana obtusifolia
GGGGGGGGGGGGTATTATCGATGCTCAGTTTGCGTTTAGGCTATGATAAGCCTAGAATTGACTGTTGAGCTTTAAGCTATGATGTTTCTCATATTTGTAACATTACGTGAACTATTTGAGCCGTGTTTAAGGCTACATAGAGGTTTAATCCCTAAATGAACTTGATAAATGATATTCTGTTATGAAATTTCTGGTTTGATCTATGATAGCACACTCTGCACATGCCTACACTTTAGCATGTCATTTATACCAGTCCAGGAGTATGAGATTTGTTATTCATTCATCACATACATGTATTCTTGCTTATTTGCTCTTGTGTGTTATGATTGGACTGGATGCCTGTGACCACGCCGAGCAGATTGTGTTGTTATGCATGTGACCATGCCGCACAAATTATGATATTGTGCATGTGACCATGGCGGGCGGATTATGATGTTGTGCCTGTAACCACGCCTGACGGATTGATATTATTAGCACGTTAGTTATCCGTGCGGATCCAGATATTTATGTTATAGCATGTGAGTTGTCCGTGCGACTGATATTATTAGCATGTGAGTTGTTCATGCAGCGTGTGGTTACGGATCCATTCCCCTAGGGTCACCCTCTCATATTTCTCTCTTGATGCTGTATACGTGGATGTGAGAAATCGATGGGTTTCTGGTTGATGTGAGCTATGGGAGAGCTGGTTACTGTTATTGGATCGGGTTGTGCGTTGCAACGGACTAATATTTTGTTATTGCATTTCATCTTTACTTATAATTTCCTCGACTGTTTACCAGATTTTACTTGCATATCTTCCTTATATGCTAGATTGTTGATTGAGCACAACACTTTAAAACAAAGAATTGTGAGCATCAAAGTGGTTTTACTTGAGATTTCCTGTGTTGATCATGTATCTGTTCTATAGCTGTTAAAATTATGAACTGCATAGGTATTAGTAAGTATCATCTATAGTTCTTGCTTCTTTTACCTCGTTGAGGTTAGTTATGATACTTATTGAGTAAATAGGGTCAGTTGTACGCATACTACACTTCTGTACTTTGCCTGCAGATCTTGGAGTTGTTGTTGCTGTTGGCGGGAGCTGGCATTATAGATGTACCCGCATTCTAGTTATGGCTATAACTTTTCCTTGGTAGCTTTAAATTTGAATACTGTTCATGTACAATCCAAATAGATATGGTAATTATTTCAGTTTAGTTTTGTAAAACTCTAAATCTTCGAAGCTCGTGATTTGTACTACCAGTCCTTGGGTTGTTGTATAAAAGTTCAGTTATTTCATCATTATTTTTCTCAGTAAATCTCATTTGAAATTGGATTATTGTTAAATTGGCTTACCTAGCGGGTTGGGTTAGGTGCCATCATGGCTAATTAGATTTTGGGTCGTGACAAGTTGGCATCAGAGCTCTAGGTTCATAGGTTCTACGAGTCATGAGCAAGTGTCTAGTAGAGTCTTGCGGATCAGTATGATGACGTCCATTCCTATCTTCTAGAGGCTAAAGGGCATTTAGGATAAAATTTCCATCTTTATTTCCTTATCGTGCATCATTGATTCAGCTGGAAGCATATCTCTTTGAATTCATTCTTCTCACTTGTATGCACATGTGAGGGCTCGGTATCAGCTCTACATCGACGGCTTGTGGATTCTATGGATGAGGTGCGAGATGTGTTTTCTTTGTTTTGGTGATGGGCTAGTCTAGAGGACTTGAGGCCCGGTTTGAATCGCAGCTTAGGCTCAGTAGTTTTAGTTGTGTGAGCATGTGCTTTTAGACTTCTATGTCCAGTGGTATCCCTACGAGTGGGACTGGTGGATTGGTCAGTGGTTGGATGGTTATGTGATGAGTATGATGTGACTACGAGATGTGTTCAAATGGTTTGAATGTTACGGGAAGAGTTTTCTTGAGATGTGAAGAGGATAATTAGATGCTCGATTTGTGTGGATATGTCAAATAGTCTTGAGTTATGAACGTTTTTGAGAGATTCTTTCGTGTTATTTCATTTGTGGAACGAATTAGATTTTCATGTCTTGTTGATGAGTTCAGACTCATGAAGATTAAGTGATTGCATAGTAGTTGCGGCTGTGAAAGGGTATAGATGGATGTCAGTTTGGGGCTAAGCAGGTGGATTATCACCTGCTGGGTAATCTACAGATGTGTGATCCTTATGATGTTGTGTGGAGGAATTTTTTTCTACCATTGGCTATAGGTGTTGCGATTTGAGTTTGGATTTGTTGAGAAAGTTGACCTGACCGTCACAAAGATCAATGCGAGCTTAACATATGATTTGAGGTATTATATGGTTTGTGTTACATAAGCTTATGAATGATTTAGTTGAATCTCACTTCGGTATTGTGGTAGTAATAGAGTATGGGCATTGTGAGTTTTCGAGTGTTTTGATCTATGGCTTTGAGGTGGGAGTCTGTTATCGACAATTTGATTGTATGGTTACGTGTTGTATAGGTTTCGGTCTGAGGCATGCTTATGGATTGGTTATGACTTGCAGAGGCTGGTTTTGAGGATGAATTAAGCAAGGAAATTTTTGGATGCATGTTATATTACACTTTATGGGTGTATGAGAATCATGGAGTGATCGAGTTGTTATTCGTGAAGGATGTAGTGCGCATGGAGTAGGAATTTGCTCGGTTGCGTTAAGGCGGGGTTACTTCTTTGGGTGTTGTTGTGCTAATGGAGCACAGGTCATTCGGCCCGTTTGGGCGGTGCAATTGATATTTGCGCAGAGTGGATGACTCTCGAGAAGGTTCTAATGGATTCAAGATTTATATGAAGCAATTGAGAATTTTTTCAGATTTATATATGGCTAGAATCTGAGATTACATTGGATGGTGTCGAGACCCGTGATATTTCTATATCATTATGGATTCTACATTTTAGTATTAGGAGTGTGAAGGAAACAAATTTAGATTCACAGAAGGTCTCTTCAGAGTAGGTGTCTCGGTTGTGGTACTTTTGGGGTGCTTAAAAGGGAATACAGTGGATTATGGGCCTTAGGGCGGAGTGGTTTTATGCTAGGATCTCTTGTAGTGAGCTTTGGGTAAGGATCGTGGTGTTCTAGCAAGGAGAAGTGTCAACTTGAGGGTAATTTAAAAGGAACTCGGAGAAATAGGACAGCTTGGTAGTAGGTTGGATCATCACATTAATGGATATGATCGATTCTTTTGGTTCTTGTGATTAGGTGAGGCTTTACAGGTGTTTTGTGGAAATACTCTTCAATTTGGCGACATGTGTGGCTTGGTTGAGTTAGAGGGATTCAGTTCTGATAGCTTGGTTATGTGCAAATGGATTTCAATGTATTCTCGATGGTTTCTACCAAGGTCTGAGATAGATATTTCCTACCGGCATGAGGAGCATGTTGCGTATTGTGATTTTCTACTAGATGGGATCAAGTGCCTGGCTAATTGAGTATGTAGTCTGCTTGTGACTAAGAGTTGATTATGAGGTTCTCGTGTTTTTCATATGATGGCATGATAGATGGGGTGCGTCCTGTGGGATTGAGATTTGCATGTATAAGGTGGCGGTTCAGTTTTGAAGGGATGGTCATGAATTCTTAGACAACATGGACGGTTTCAAGTGATTAGATGCTATTACTAATCGATATTACCTAAGAAGGGTGCGCATTTCAGAAGGCGACTATGTTTTGACTTACGGACGGTTCATTGGCATTGCGGTACTCGCCTGCTTGTTCGACTGCTGACATTCAAATTTTGCTATGTGGCACGGAAGGATTATTGAAATATCTTTTGTGGGGATGATTGTGTATGAGAGATGTGTTAGTCATTCGAGTGGTGGAGTTGGGATCGGCTATAGTGATTCATCTATTCAATGGACCGGAGTCTGGGAGTTCTCCGAAGCAGATTGTTTCGGGGTTGCGGATTGTGAAGATATGTCCAAAATTAGCTAGATGGTGGTACGTGTTATGTTTAGATCATTGTGGACTTTTAGAGGGCTATTTATTCATTTGGGGATGACTAGAGTTGATTTGGGGGCTCATTGGTAAGCCTAATAAGGATATGTATTCTACATCGGGTCAGATTGGCTGACTCCGTACTACTATTGTTAAGGGGTGTGCCATTCAGTTAGAATTGATCTTATTCGTATCAAATATGTTCTATGTGTTACTCTTCCATGCTACAATGGGTTGTGATCTGTTGGTTACTTGCACATTAGATGCGTTCCTGTTTGGGTCGTGCGGTGAAATTCGAGGAGATGGTTATTAGGGTGTTGAATGGCTGATTGTGCCTTGGTTATGGTCTTTACTACTGGTGGTATATTGTGCTATCAGTTTCTCCATGGTTATGATCATGCACTTTGTGTATTTGATGTGGAATTGCGTGTAGTTATTGATTTAGAGCATTTGCTTGAGGTATTTCATATGGACCACTATTTGGATGGGGCCAAGCATTAAAGCGGGGTTACGTTGGGATATGATCTTTTGAGTTAATTTCGTGTGTCTTGGCTATGATGGGTTCATAGCATTGTGTTGTGGTGGTACTTGTTGAGCTTGCGGGACGGTTCTCTCATTTGAGTCATTTTTCATGTTTGAGTACATCTGAATTGTTGCTTATTGGTGCACAGATTACACGGTAGTGGAGTTAGGTTGCATTGGTGTGGCATGTCAATAGGATGGTTGTGTTTGATGAGATGAGGTCATTAGACCTAGAATGGATACTATCGGATTTGATTACGGTATGTTTGGAAGAATAATATCAGAAGTCAGCTTAGGATTTGGCTTTGGTTCTTGTCGGACGAGAGAGAGAGCTCCATGACTTGTTGGTCTGATGAGTGGATATGAGTTTCTGCGTGTTTCTTTCATCGGCGGCAGTGTACGAAGGTTTTGAATGAGGTTTCATTTGATATGAATGTTTTATTACCGGTATCGGGTTTGTTTTGAGCAGCTAGTGTGATCGAAAATTTTGCTACGTGTATACGAGTTATGTGGTATATCATGTGATTTCATCTTGGGTTATGGTTATGGCTTGATACAACTTGTTCAGACTTATACAGTGTGTATGTGCGAGATTCGGGTCTTGTAAAGAATTCTGGATATCACGATCTAGTGGCATGCCCGGCAGATTAGAAGGAAACACATTGAGGAACTCCCGCACCAAAGACACTGAATCAATCGTGGGAGTCTCCGCAGCAGTATCCTGAACATAAGCTAGATAGGCCAAACAACCCTTTTTGACCATATGTCGAGCCTTCAAGAAATAGATAACCTAGCTAGATGCATTGATAAATGAACCCCTCCACTCCAATCTAGGCAACTCTGCATCGCCAAGGTAACAGTATTGACATGGCAATCTAAAACGGCATGGTACAGAGACAACCAGTCCATGCCCAGGATGACCTCAAAGTCGGTCATATCAAGCAACTGAAGGTCCACTCTGGTCTCATAACCACATAAAGTCAGAATACAGGACCGGTAAATTCGATCCACAACAACAGAATCACCCAGTGGCGTGGACACATATACATGATCACCCAAGGACTCACAATATACATCCAGATAAGGAGTAAATAGAGAAGACATATATGAATATGTATACCCTGGATCAAATAGTACCAAAGCATCCTTACCGGAGATAGAAATAATGCTTGTAATCACGACATTTGAGGCTACTGCATCTAGTCTGGTTGGAAAGGCATAGAACCTAGCTGGAGCGCCACCTAGCTGGCCTCCACCTCTAGCGCGACCTCTACCCACCTGCCCTTCGCCTCTGGCCAGCTAGACGGGAGGTGCGGCAGTTGGTGCAGTGATCATAGACTGATTGCCCTACTGTACTGCCTTACCCCGAAGCCTGGGGCAAAATCTCCACATATGACCAAGCTCCTCACACTCATAGCAACCTCTTGATGCAGAGGATGAGTGACCCTGGGTCTGACCCTAGGGACCTCAATACCTATTGGATCAACCCTGAATAGCCGGTGGACAGTAGGAGCTCTCCAGAATGGTATTGAAATAGGGCCGCACAGGAGCACCCAAGAAGGTGGTGGCGTTGAATAAGTGGGCCTGCTATACTAGCCCTTCACAAACTGGCTTCTACCCCAGACAGAGCACCACTGAATCCTCTCGAATATCGAGTCCGCTTGTCCCTCAGTGCATGCTCTTGACCCTACTGACAGATACCATTGATCCTTTGAGCTATCTCCACAACCTGCTCGTAAGAAGTCCCCATCTCAACCACTCGAGCCATAGTAACTCGGATGCCATAATGCAAGCCCATTCTGTGGGGAGTATCATAAGTGCGTGGTGAGATAACTCAGGGAGCCCCGCCTCATAATCGGACACTGACATCTGACCCTACTAGAGCTGCTCAAACTGACCCTCTCTAAGAGGGTGGAATATATCTCTCCAAAAAGAGAAGTGTGAATTTGTCCCAAGTAAAGGAAGGTGAACGTGCTAGCCTAGTATAGTGGTCAGACTGCCACCATCTATGGGCCTTGCCCTCCAACTTAAATGTGATGAAGTCCACCCGTTGAACTCTAATACTCCCATGTTGTGCAGCCTGTCTCTACAACGATCAATAAAGTCATGTGGGTCCTCGTGTCGCTCACCGCCAAATACACGAGGATGTAGCAAGGTCCATCTATCCAACCGCTCTTGGCTCTGGGATAGATTGACCAAGTCGGCCCATTTCATTTTAGTGGTGACTACTTATTCCTTAGAGCACCTGGCTCAAATCTATATTTGAGAGGTTGTTAGTCTTCATGGCGTTCCGATATCCATTATCTCTGACCGGGGTAAGCAGTTTGCATCGTGATTCTGGAGGGCCGTACAGCGCGAGTTAGGCACGCAAGTTGAGTTGAGTACAACATTTTACCCTTAGACGGACGGACAATCCGAGCGCACTATTCAGATATTGGAGGATACGCTTCGTGCGTGTGTGATGGAGTTTGGGGGTTCTTGGGCTCAGTTCTTGCCGCTTGCGGAGTTTGCCTACAACAACAGCTACTAGTCAAGCATTCAAATGGATCCGTATGAGGCCTTGTACGGGAGGCGGTATTAGTCTCTGTTGGGTTGGTTTGAAACGGGCGAGGCTAGGCTATTGGGTACAGACTTTGTTCAGGATACTTTGGAAAAGGTTAAATTGATTCAAGATCGGCTTCACACAGCCCAATCTCGATAGAAGAGTTATGCGGATCGAAGGGTCAACGTTGCATTCATGGTTGGGGAGCGGGTCTTGCTCCGAGTTTTGACCATGAAGGGTTTTATGAGGTTCGGGAAGAAGCGCAATTTGAGCCCTAGGTATATCGGACCTTTTGAGATTCTTGAGATGAATAGAGATGTGGCCTACAAGCTTGCACTGTCACCTGGTCTAGCTGCAATTCATCCTGTATTCCATGTTTCTATGCTCCGGAAGTATCACGGTGATCCGTCCCATGTGTTAGACTTCAGCTCAGTCTAGTTGGACAAAGATTTATCTTATGTTGAGGAGCCGGTAGCCATCTTGGATCGATAGATTCAGAAGTTGAGGTCAAAGAACATTGCTTCAGTGAAGGTTCAATGGAGGGGTCATCCGGTCGAGGAGGCGACCTGGGAGACCGAGCATGACATGCGGAGTCGTTATCCTCATCTATTCACCAGTTTAGGTATGTCCTTATGCACGTTCGAGGACGAATATTTGTTTTAAGAGGGGGAGAATGTAACGACTAGATCGGTCATTTTGTGTAATTGCGCCTCGTTACCCCTTTTATTGCTTCACATTTATGAGTTTATGCTTTTATGACTTGCGAGGTTGATCAGTTTCGTTCTGGGAGGCTTTCTAGTTGATTTGGACCCTTGTTCTAGACTTAGAAGCTTTAATTTAAAAATGTTGACCAAACTTTGAGTTTTCTGAAAACAACCACGGAATTGTATTTTTATGACTCTGATACCTTCGTATCGTGATTTCGAACTTGGGCATATGCCCGAAATTGAGTTTGGAAGCTTTAGGCTGATTTGTGTTGATTTGCCAAAATTTGGCAAAACTGAAATGTTTGACCATCAGTTGACTTTTAGCTATTGAGCTCGAAAATTGATTTTCGGACTTGGAATAGTTCCATTATGGCATTTAGAACTTGTCTACAAAATTTGGCGTCATTCGGAGGTAAATTGATAGGAATCAGACGCGTAGTTGATATTTTAGAAGTTCTTGAAATTCTCTTTGAAAATCATGCGTTTTAGAGTCCAATTCATAGTTTCACATGTTATATTTGTATTTTGATTGCGCGAGCGAGTTTGTATGATATTTAGAAATCAAAAGGTTGTTAGTTTCTACACAGGCCTCAGATCTTGCAATTGCGAGGTCTGAGTTCACAATTGCGAAGTTAAGCCAAACCTGCTGGGTTTGCATTTGCGAGCCCAGTGTTCGCATTGGCAAAATGGGCTGGGAAGGGGTCAGTTCGCATTTGCAATCCATTTTGTCGCAATTGCCAAAGTCCAAAGTTCGCAATTGCAATGATAACAGAGGTGGAAGGGTCTTCGCATTTGCGAGTGATTCTTCGCATTTGCAGAGTTTGCAATTGCGAACCCCAGGTCGCAAATGCAACATTTGTGACTGGACTAATAGCTGAGAGACGGGATTTTGAGTTTATTCTCACATTTTTGAACCCTAGACTCGGTAGGAGGTGATTTGGAGAGGCGATTTTCTCCCACAAACCTTGGATAAGTGATTCTAATCTATTTCTAATCATATTCCATCAACATATCTTAGATTTTAACATCAAAATCATGTGAATCAATGTAGAAATTTATAAAACTTTGTCAAGTTTTTGAAAAATAAGAAATTGAGTTTTTAAAGTCGATTTGGACTCGGATTTTGAAACTAATCACATATATGAACTCGTGGGGTCATGGGTAGACGGAATCTACCATTGGACCCCTGTTTCGACGGGGCAGGTCCCGGGTTGACTTTTTTTGACTCTTTAGGAAAAATGTAAAAATCTTAACTTTATACATTGCAATTGAATTCTCTAGCATTATTTGATGTTATTGAGTCAATTTTTGTTAGATTTGAGAGTGTAGAGGCAGACTTTAAGGGAAAAGCTATTTCTTAGCTGTGAATTTGCCTATTTGAGATAAGGCATCTTGCCTAATTTCGTGTGGGGGAACTGCCCCATAAGATTGGTATTGTTTGATTCAATTGTGCTAACTAAAATTCGTCTACACAAGGTGACGAGTGGGTACACGGGTTGAACGTAGTATTTGACCGGTTTAGGATACTTAGACTATTTTCATGCTTTTATTGAAATGCCATATTATGTTCTAGATTCTCATAGTTAAATCATCCTTAATTGTGTTAGACTATCCTTAAATGCTTTATTAAATTGTCTTGTAATTGTCCTACATCTTACTTGCTAAATTGCTCCCATGCTTTAGTTGAACCCGTTGCCCCTTTATTGTCACATGTTATATCTTCATTATTAATTATCATTGTTTGTGGTTACACGTTATTTTCTCGCTGTTGAGTTATTTGATGTTGAGGTTGTGGAAATTGTTAATACGTTGAGGCGATGTTGGTTATTGTTGGAACATCTATCCTATTGAGCATTTTCCATCCATTATTGTTGTTGATATTCTTGTATACGTTGTGGTGGAGCCATGGATTATTGTTGTAGAAACATTGATATTACTGTTGTTGGCAAGTTGTGATATATGAGCACTTGTGGTGCGAGTTGTTATTGTGATATGATATTGATGCGCATGCGACAGTATAAGGCTTGGGTTGATGTGCATGTGGCGGTATAAGGTGGGACTTATGTGCGTGTTGCTTGTAGGGGAACTACGTGAAGTCGCGCGGCATCATAAGGTGGGCTAAAGTGCGTGTAGCTATTTCGGAAAAATTATTTTCAAAACCTATTTTCAAATATAAGGCTCATGTGGCGGCATAAGGAAGGATTGTGTTTGAAATTGAGAAATGTGAATACGAGGCGGTACCTCGGTTGTTATTCTTGATTATAGGAGGCGGTATCTCGGTTTGATTTCATTATACACGAGGCGGTACCTCATTGTATTTCTTGCTGTTATTTTATGTTGTAAAATATCGAGAAGGAATATTTCTTATTGCTCCATTCATTATCATTCTAGTAGTTGTAGTCCATAGATGATCTTTGTATCACTTTAGTTGTTTGTTTCATGCTATTTATACTGTTGATTTTTCCGGTTTTAGATTATGCTATCATCTTGTTCCTTATTAGTTGCTTTCTTACTTCCCATTTTATATCCGTATTCCATTTATACTGTCGATCTCATATCCTAGTACGTGTCTTGACCTTGCCTCGTCACTATTCTTCTGAGGTTAGACTTGATACTTGCTGGATACCGTTGTGGTGTACTCATATTATGCTTCTACACATCTTTTTGTGCAGATCCAGGTATGTCTGCTCGTGCCAGTAAATGGAGAGTTTTGCTAGCTGCTTTTACTGGAGACTTCAAGGTATGCCTGCTCCGCGTACACAGGCCTCGGAGTTACCTTCCCTTATTTTCATTACTGTTATATTTCCTTTTCTGACAGTGATGTAGTAGCACTCTAACATTCTATAGAGCTTATGACTCAGTTTCACCGATTTTAAGGTGTGAAATTGTGAGATTCTATTTACATACAATTTTATCCATTATTTAGTCGCTTTCAGTATCTTGTGTTTATATATCTGTTCAGTGATTGCTATTTGTTAGGCTTACGTATTCGTAGAGACTAGGTGCCATCACGACCTCCTTCAGAGGAAATTTTGGGTCGTGACATGTCTGGTAGACTCAGATTCATATCATGCCTTAATTGTGCTATTTGTATTTAGCCTGCGTACTTGATTTACTTAATTTATGACTGAGATTGAGGTTAAAGAAGGGCAGCCCGGTGCACTAAGCTCCCGCTATGCGCGGGGTCCAGGGAAGGGCCGGACCACAAAGGTCTATTGTATGCAGCTTTACCCTACATTTCTGCAAGAGATTGATTGAGCCTCTTACGTTGGAAAATTGTGAAATACTTGTTGAGCTATAGATCTGTGTCTTCTCGACTCGCTGTACTTCCACGAGCGAGGTAGTTTCTCTAATCTTATAGGATCGAGTCGTTTGCCTCGGCAGTGTTGTAAATTACTCCTATAGGAACGAACCAGGCAGAGATGGAAGAGATCAAATACGGGAATAAGAAGCAAGCTCGCCTTCCTTTTTGATCATTTTGATAGAGGGGGATGAAGAAAGTGGACAAAATAGACTCGCATTTCTCATCGAACAAATATACGAAAAGAATCATATTGATTCACCTCGGCATACTCGTGCTTAATACTTGAGATTGGATTTAGATTTTTTTTTTTGGTAACAATTGAGTTCGTGCCTTCGAGGTCGGTATGAAATTTTAGTGATTTGATATGGATCCATGTTGGAATTTACTATTAACGTTTATCTGTTTCGTTGCTACTTGTTGTACAACCTCCATATCTACTTTATCTATTTTATTATTGTTTGACCACTAGTAAGAGTCAAGTCGACCCCTCGTCACTGCTTCTTCGAGGATAGGCTAGATAGTTACTGGGTACGCTTTGTTTTACGTACTTACGCTACACTTCTGCATGGAATGTGCAGGTATTAAGACAGGTACTTTCAGTGGTCACACGGGCGCATAGACGCACTTCCACGGAGACTTAGTGATGAGCTGATAGCCTTGCTTCGATCTGCAGCACCGGAGTCTCCCTCTACCTTGTTTATTGTTTTTGTCTATTTTACTTCGGACAATAGTTGTAGTAGTTTTGTATATTTTCTAGATTGCTCATGCACTTGTGGCACAGGGTTTTGGGGGCTTCTAGCATTTATGCATGTTGTACTTATTGTTACTATCGCTGTGGTTTATGTATTATTCACGCTTGATATTTTTAAGAAGGAAGTATGTACGGTTGCATGAGGTTTTACTTTTATTTGGTGTATTTAAGGAAGCTTCTGTTTTTTAAAAGTTAAAAAGGAATATTAAATCGAATTTTGTGCGGTTTATCAATTTTCTTTGTACACCCCTACTACCCATCGTCGCTAATCACCACAAGCTACTATCCAGAACCAACACCATCAATCAAAACTACCACCAACCACCACCTCTCAGTCGGCACCGACAGCCATCACTGTTAGTCGTCACCGCCACCACCAACCATATTATATATTAAAATATTTATTGATATAATATTTTATTTAAATTTTATATTTATTAATTTTATAAATAAATATAAATTTTATATATTCAGATGTTAAAATATTAAAAAGTCTTAATCATTTAATATTCAGATATTAATGTATATCTTAATATTTAAATATGAGTTCAAATTCAGACTCGCCTTAATTTTAATAAAAACAAATGAGGCGTAGGAGTGTTTGCTTACTTATGAAATGTGTATTACTGTTTTCAATCGCGTGAATTGATTTAGAAAGAATATTTAAGAGATTTGATGACATTATTATTTTTCATTCTCTATAATATATTTTTTGGTCACTCAAATGTCATTATTCGATTATATTATATCCACATTATTTTATACCAACAATTGAATAACTGAAATATCAAATTGAATCGAAAATAATTAAATCAAGCCAAACTTTTGGTATCGAATTCCAAGAACTGTATTGGGTCGGTCACAATCGATTAAGGTTGGGACCGGTTGCAATTTGAAGCCGGGCCACCCCAGTTCGATATCAACAAGTCGGGCGTAGGCCGGGACAGCCGAAATGGGACAATCGATATGATCCGCCATGGGATACTTCGTAACAAAGAATCGGCTTCGGACCGTATATCTCGCCAATCCCGGATATCTCGCCAGGAGCAATTCCCTCAACTGTTATAGCCGTTATGCCGTCATCTTGGGATATTCAATCCCGTAATTAATGGGATTTGCCTTGTAATCAGTCTTTTACTTTATTTAGGACTCTTTCGTTTACCTATAAGAAGGGCATTGACCCCCCATTGTAAAGGGACACATATCTCAGAGAGGAAAACAATATAATTCTACTATTATTCATAACTAGCTCCATTGTTCATCAAAATACTGCCCTATTCTTCATAACTCATTATCAGCTGTTGGATACTTGTGGTTTGACTGTTCTCTTTTGCTTATTAAATTTTAATCTTCTACGTCATATTTTTATATTGTATCAAATTGATTCACGGATCCTTAGCACCACGTACAAATTCAATTGTTATCCGGTTTTAAGGGTAAACAGTTTGGCGCCCACCGTGGGGCCAAGGATATTAGTGAACTTTTGATACGTTTTCTCTTGAAAACACAATTTTACACTTGCTCTTTGTAGAATTCTCTGTTTTTTCAGGATACAGATTAATCATGGCACAATCACTCCCCATCAACAACGAGATCAACAACCAAGTGGAAAACAACAATTTGCCCGGACATGAGGTCCCAGTCGACGTCAATTCTCAAGTGGCGGTCGAAGCCGACCAGGCATCCGGCTCGTCGCATAGCGTCCGGGGGGAGAACCGCTCGAGAATTCAGCAAAGCGGAGAGGGCCAAATCAATCTCAGGGTAATATTGACATGCTACAAGCTCAACAAGCGGCTATAGCCCAACTGCAAAGCCGCACCCAGAACCCGGACAGAGCAGAAAATGCTCCCCCTCGGGCAGCAACCGAGCAAAATGAACCGGTCACAGTGCAACCGGATAAAAGCGGTTCGGGGATTAATTCCAGAATTATCAAAATGCTGGAAGAGTTAAATAAGCGGGTCGAAACAGGGGAAAAAAGAATCGAAGCCAACGATAAAAAAGTCGAAACATATAACTCAAGGGTGGACCAGATACCGGGAGCACCTCCAGTATTGAAGGGCTTGGATGCCAAAAAGTTCGTACAAAAACCATTCCCGTCCAGCGCCGCTCCGAAGCCGATCCCCAAAAAATTTCGCATGCCCAATATTCCTAAGTACAACGGAACTTCGGACCCGAATGAGCATGTGACAGCCTATACTTGTGCTATAAAGGGGAACGATCTCGAGGACGACGAAATCGAGTCCGTCCTCCTGAAAAAATTCGGAGAAACTTTATCCAAAGGAGCGATGACGTGGTATCATAACTTGCCACCTAACTCCATTGACTCTTTCGCTATGTTAGCTGATACATTTGTAAAAGCTCATGTAGGGACCATTAAGGTTGAGACAAGGAAGTCCGACTTATTCAAAGTCAGACAACGTGATAGGGAAACGTTAAGGGAATTCGTATCCCGATTCCAAATGGAGCGGATGGATCTACCACCGGTTACAGACGACTGGGCAGTGCAAGCTTTCACCCAAGGGCTGAATACCGGCAGTTCTGCAGCATCTAGGCAACTCAAGCAATGTCTGATCGAATACCCGACAATCACCTGGGCAGATATCCACAACCGGTATCAGTCTAAAATCAGGATAGAGGATGACCAGGTCAGAGTCGCATCAGGTTCCTCTTATACAGCTAAGACCTTTGATCAACCTCAAAGAGACAACTTCCGTGAACCAAGGTCGAACCGAGACAGGCATCGACCATACCCGAAAGATCGACGGCTTGTATCGAGGGGACTCAAGGTCCCGAGACAGGAAAACAGGTACGAAGGGAACCAAAGGAACAGAAGGCCGTTGCCAAAGGGCAACTTCGAGAAAACTAACGATGGACAGGAGGCGCCCCGGTTATCCGAGTATAACTTTAATGTCGACTCGGCAACCCTGGTTTCAGCAATTGGCCGCATCAAAGACACCAGATGGCCAAGACCATTGCAGACAGACCCCGCAAAGAGGGATCCTAACCTCGTATGTAAATATCATGGCAGTCATGGCCATAGAACTGAAGATTGCAGACAATTGAGAGAGGAAGTTGCCCGGTTGTTTGAAAACTGGCATCTTCGAGAATTTCTTAGCGACCGGGCAAGGGTTCATTATGAGAACAGGGACAGGCCGGCAGATCAAAGGGAGCCGAAACATACTATCAATATGATAATTGGGGGAACAGACGCACCCCAAGTACCGGTATTGAAGCATACAAAAATTTCCATCACTCGAGAGAAACGAACTCGAGACTATGCACCTGAAGGGACCTTATGCTTCAGCGACAGGGAAATCGAGGGCCTTGCACAACCCCATAACGACGCACTGGTAATATCAATGTTGATACACGATACCCGAGTAAAGCGCGTACTAATCGACCCTGGAAGTTCAGCCAACATAGTCCGGTCCTGGGTCGTCGAACAGCTGGGACTAACGAATCAAATCGTTTTCGAGGTCCGGATACTCAACGGTTTTAATATGGCATCGGAAACAACGAAGGGAGAGATAACTTTGATGGTGAACGTCGCCGGTACCACCAGGGCAACAAGATTCTGTGTAATCGAGGGTGACATGAAGTATAATGCCCTGCTCGGAAGTCCCTGGATACATGACATTAGGGTAGTACCGTCAACCTTGCACCAGATGCTAAAATTCCCATCGGCCAAAGGAATCACCACCATTTATGGGGAACAGCATGCGGCAAGGGAGATGTTCGCAATAGAAGAAACAACATCGAAGTCCATCAATCCCCAACAGAAGACCAAATAGCAATCACAAAAGTCGCCTTCGACAGATGAGGGCGAGCGAGATCAGCCCGATGAAGACAGCTTCGGGGTACCCCGATCCTTTGTTGTCCCGGATGAGGCCGACGCAACAAAGTCGACGATCGAGGAATTGGAGCAAGTCCCGATCCGCCATGACGCACCCAACCGGAAGGTATACCTGGGCTCGGGTTTGAACTCCGAGCTCAGGACCAAACTACTTTCTTTTCTTTCTGCTAATGAAAGCTCCTTTGCTTGGTCCCATATGGATATGACAGGCATACCACCGGAGATTGCGACGCATAAGCTTAGCGTCGACCCAAAATTCCGGCCGGTCAAACAAAAAAGGAGGCCTCAATCCGAAGTCAAGCAGGTCTTCATTCAGGAAGAGGTAACCAAGCTTTTGAATATAGGGTCAATTCGGGAGGTAAAATACCCCGAATGGTTAGCTAACGTAGTTGTAGTGCCAAAAAAGGGAAACAAACTTAGAATGTGTATAGACTATAAGGACTTAAATAGAGCCTGCCCTAAAAATTCTTTCCCACTACCCAACATCGATCGTATGATCGATGCTACTGCTAGCCACGACACTTTAAGCTTTCTCGACGCCTATTCTGGATATAACAAGATACAAATGGATAAGGACGATCAAGAAAAAACGTCCTTCATCACTAAATATGGCACATAGTGCTATAACGTGATGCCATTCGGGCTTAAGAATGCGGGGGCTACATATCAACGCCTGGTAAATAAAATGTTCGAAAACCAACTAGGTAAAACCATGGAGGTTTACATTGATGACATGTTGGTTAAGTCCCTGCGAGCAGAGGACCATCTTAGTCATTTGCAGGAAACATTCAACATTTTGAACAAATACAATATGAAGCTGAACCCGAAAAAATGCACGTTCGGGGTAGGTTCCGGGAAATTTCTCGGGTTCATGGTCTCGAACAGGGGAATAGAGATCAACCCGGACAAGATCAAAGCTATCGAAGATATAAAAGTCGTCGACAGCGTCAACGCAGTACAGAAACTCACAGACCGGATCGCAGCGTTAGGCCGTTTCATATCCCGGTCGTCAGACAGAAGCCACCAGTTCTTCAATCTACTAAAGAAGAAGAACGAATTTTCATGGGGACCGGAATGCCAACACGCTTTAGAGGAACTTAAGAGGTATTAGCCCACCCCTGTTACATACGCCTAAAATGGGCGAGCTATTATACCTTTATCTCGCTGTATCGGAGGTAGCGGTGAGCGGAGTCTTAGTTCGAGAAGAACAGGGTACCCAGTTCCCCATATACTATGTTAGTAGAACATTAGGGGAAGCTGAAACTAGGTACCCGCACTTAGAGAAGCTAGATCTAGCCTTATTAAGTGCTTCTAGGAAATTAAAACCATATTTCCAGAGTCATCCGATATGCGCAGTGACGACTTACCCACTTAGGAATGTCATGCATAAGCCCGAGCTATTGGGCCGACTGGCCAAATGGGCCATCGAGATCAGCGAGTACGATATCCAGTATCGACCTCGAACCTCGATAAAATCGCAAGTACTGGCCGATTTTATCGCCGACTTCACACCGTCGCTTATTCCCCAAGTCGAAAAGGAACTCATGACTAAATCGGGGACTCCTTCGGGAGTGTGGACTTTGTTCACTGACGGGGCCTCGAATTCGAAAGGATCGGGTTTGGGTATCGTTCTAAAACCCCCGACCGAAAACACAATCAGGCAATCCATCAAAATCGTAAAATTGACTAACAATGAAGCCGAGTATGAGGCTATGATTGCAGGTCTCGAACTGGCCAAGAACCTTGGGGCGGAGATAATCGAGGCCAAATGCGACTCTCTCCTTGTGGTCAACCAAGTGAATAGGACGTTCGAAATCAGAGATAGCCTTATGCAAAGGTATGTAGATAAACTTCAAGTCACTTTGCACAGGTTCAAGGAATGGTCCCTACAGCACATTCCCCGGGAACAAAACAGTGAAGCCGACGCTCTCGCGAACCTAGGATCGACGGTCGATGATGAAGAGATCGACTCCAAAAAAGTCGTACAGTTGATGAGATCGGTGGTAGAAGAAGGCCACGCTGAGGTCAACTCGACAAGCTTGACGTGGGATTGGAGGAACAAGTACATAGAATACCTCATCTCGAGCAAGGTTCCACACGACCCCAAAGAGTCGAGAGCTTTGCGTACAAAGGCAACCCGATTTTGTTTGGCCAACGATGGAACCCTTTACAGGAGAAATTTTGGAGGACCCATAGCTATATGTCTCGGCCCCGGGGATACAGAATACATCTTGAAAGAGATACACGAAGGAGCTTGCGGCAATCATTCGGGCTCAGATTCACTAGTGCGGAAGGTAATCCGAGCCGGCTATTACTGGGTTGACATGGAAAAAGACGCAAAGGAGTTCGTGCGCAAATGCGATAGGTGTCAAAGACATGCTCCGGTCATCCACCAACCCGCTGAAACACTGCATTCGGTTATTTCACCGTGGCCATTTATGAAGTGGGGGATGGATATAGTAGGACCACTCCCTCGAGCACCAGGTAAGGCTAAGTTCATCCTTTTTACAACTGACTATTTTTCTAAGTGGGTGGAAGCACAGGCTTACGAGAAAGTTAGAGAAAAAGAGGTGATCGACTTCATATGGGATCACATCATCTGCCGATTTGG
>MCJB01012474.1:0-36289 GCA_002018475.1 Nicotiana obtusifolia
GTCACTGCCTCGTGAGTGGTGAGGAACGGAGGACTGATGATCGACGACGACGATTGAACCTTGGTGTTGTCGTTGAGGTCAGAGAACTGAGAAGTAAGAGGTTGAGAACTGAGAAGTGAGAACAGAGGTGAGGATTGAGGAAGAGGACGAGGAACAGAGGAACGGCTTAGGCTTCAGGCTTCTTACTTTCTTTAGTTTCTTAGGAATTAACGTTAGGGTTATTGGTTAGGGACTTAGGAATTAACGACTTAGGGTTGGGTAGTGGGTTGGGCTTATATTTTAGTGGGCTTCAGGTGAGATCAGTACAGCTAGGGCCTGTTAAGGGTGTGGGCTTCAGAAAATATTCGGTTTTCGGTTAAACCGAAAAACCGACATTGTAAATCCGAAAACCGAACCGAAAACCGAATTTTTGAAAATTAAAAACCGAAAACCGAACCGAAAAACCGAAAAACCGAAACCGAAAAAACCGAAATTTTCGGTTCGGTCGGTTTTTTCGGTTCGGTCGGTTTTATACCCACCCCTACTCTATAAAACCATATTTGTATTAAATCATTATTGGAAATAAAATCGGAAAAGGTCACTTGGCCACAACCTCGGTAGTCTCAGGTACTATTTGATTTTACTTTTTGATATATTAAAATATTCATTTAGCCTAAATGCTAGGCTAAATACTAAAGTGTTGAACTTATGCATACTAGACTATTCTTAAGCATGTTTTGGTACTGATTTTATACTCCATCACCCGACGATTCTAAGGTTGAGACTATAGAGACCAGGCAGTTCACAGTCCAGGCAGTAAACCCTGGTTATGACAGCATAACCGGTGATTCTCAAGAACCTGCATTAGCCAAGTGAGCGTGTTGAAGGGTTAAGAAGAGGACCGTGGTTTAGAGTTTACTTGACAGGGCTGGTGTCTCTGTAAAAGGTTTCCTGTAGCTCCGTTAAAGCGATCCGGTTTGAATTATGTGGTGTGTATATATATATATATATATATATATATAAACTGCTCATAATGTATATACGACAAATGTACCTTATTTTTTTCTACTAAAATATCATACTTTTTTTGTTTATATTTTGTATATTAATATTGTGCTTAGCTGGAAATTGTTTTACGGGATATTCATGGTATATTTAAGATAAAATATTTATACTAGAAATATACCATAATATCAAAATATTTAAAAAAAATCCTATGCATATATCTAGTATATTTGTGGAATATTTAATAGTATAAAACTTAATTATTCTAAATATACACTCTATATATTTAATATATTTGTTATATATCATTAAGATTTAAATATACAAACATGAAAGAAATCATAAATCAAAAATATAAAATTAGTCTCATACATGTTAAATAATGTGTATTATCTAGGGAGAAAAAAAAGGAATGGAATCGAAAGGGTTGGGGATTAAGAAAGCTTAGGAGATAAATAAGGGACAAATCTTTATGTTACAAAGGTGCGAGATCATAGTCGTATTGTTGGGGTTTCGATTTTGATTAGGATATGATATAAAAGAAATATTTTTGTTGCTACTATTTATATATATAATAAGATTGCTGCTACCAAGATGTATTATGTTTTTTTACTATTGCTCAATAATGTAAGGAGCCTGTCTGTCATGATCCAAAATCCACTATAGGTCGTGATGGTAGCCAACGTCGCCTTTAGGCAAGCCAACAGTGAACTAATAACTTAATTATTCATTTTATTATTTTTAAAATCATAAATCTTGTTAAGTGGAGACATAAATGCGTTAAAGTCATAGATAAATACAATTTAAATGGTATAAAAGTAAAAGTATAGCGAGGTTAAGCAAACCATAAACAAATTCTAGAACATCCCAATACCCGGTGTCACAAGTGCATGAGCATTTACTAGGGAGTACAATAATGATACCACATCTGTCTGGAATGTAAATAAGACATGATAAAGTAAATAGTGCGATGGAGACTCTGTGGGCTGCGATACGTAGCCTGAAATGCACCTCACTGTAAAGTCTCCTCAGCAGCTGTGCCTACACGACAAGATGATCGCCAATTGAAACTTACAAATCCTACACATTAAGTGCAGAAGTGGAGCATGAGTACGTAAATCAACACGTACCCAGTAAGTATTTAGCCAAACCCCAAAAAAATAATGATGAGCGGTCAACATCAACACTTGCTAGAGGTCCAATAAAGCTGTAATGACCCGACTGGTCGTTTTGCTTTCTAGAACTCCGTTCCCCTAAATAAAACTCTCGTATGTGCTCTTATTGTTTTAGGACTTGCGGAGATGGTTAGTTCGAGATTTGGAAGGGTTCGGGTTGAAATCGGAACACTTGGTTCCTTAGGTTGGCCTTAAAAGACTAAGTTTGACTTCAGTCAACGTTTTGAGTAAACGACCTCGGAATCAGGATTTGACGGTTCCAAAAGGTTCATATGATGATTTTGGACTTGGCCGTATGTTCGGATCGAGTTTTGGATGACCCGGGAACATTTCGACGCCTAATGTTGAAAGTTGGCATTTTGGGTGAATTTCATAAGTTTGTGTTGAAGTAGATTTTTACGTTATAGACATCCGTTTGGGATTCTAAGCCTGGTAATAGCTCTATATGGTGATTCTAGACTTAGGAGCGCATTTGGATGTGGATTTGGAGTTCCGTAGGTCATTTCGGGGTCATTTGGCGAAAGTTGGAAAATTGAAGGTTTTTTGGAACTTTGACTGAGAGTGGACTTTTTGTTATTAGATTCGGATTCTGATTCTAGAAGTTGTAGTAGGTCCGTAATATCATTTAGGACTTGTGTGCAAAATTTGAGGTCAATCGGACGTGATTTGATAGGAATCGGACGTGCGGATGTGTTCTTAGAAGTTTTGAGTTTTCATGATTTCGTTCATGCATTTTGGCATCCGATTCGCATTTTTAGATGCTATTCCGATGTTTTGATCACGTGAGCAAGTTCATATAATATTTTTAGACTTGTGTAGACATTTGGTGCGAAGCCCCAAGGGCTCAGGTGAGTTTCGGACGTGTTCAGATGGATGGGAAGACTTCAGTTTTTTCGTTTTTTTTGCTGGTGTCTTAGGTATCGCAAATGCGAGATTTTGTTCGCATTTGCGAGACAGGCTTCGCAATTGCGAAGAAGCCTGGCCAAGGCAGGACTCACATTTGCAAGATTTCCAGTTGCTTTTGTAATCAGCTTTCCTTCGCACTTGTGATGTGGTAGTCGCAAATGCGACCTTGACAGTTGGAGCTCAGCTTCGCATTTGCGAACAAGGTGTCGCAATTACGACACCTGCAACCTGTGCAATAACTTTTATTGCGGGACTTAGCTTTATTTTTCTTATTTACCACTTGGTCTTATACGATCTTGAGAGAATTTTTTGGAGGGGTTCCATCAACATCAAGAGGTAAGTGATCACTATCAACTCTTTAGCTAAATATACAAATCATAAGTAGATTTAACATGGAAAATGGTAGGATTTATGGGATTTTTTAGGAAAACCTAAGTTTTTGATAAAAATTGGATTCAACCACGAAAATGGTTATGGAATTTAGGAAATCATATATTTGAGTTCATGAGGTTATGGGTAACAACTTTCTTCAAGAATTTTCGGAATTCGGACACGTAGGCCCGGGGTGAATTTAGGAATTCTTCAATTCGGGTTGGGAAATCACTTTAATAGTTATGATATGAACTTTTGAACATGTATTGACTATTTTATATAACATTTAACTAGTTTCGAGCCGTTTGGCACCGAGTTGAGGGCTTAAAGCATAATTGTAGACCGGAAAGTAATCTTTGAGACGAGGTAAGTCTCTTTTCTAATCTTGTAAGAGGGAATTAACCCCATAGATGAATTTATTTAATATGTGCTTCTATTTGTGGGGCCTACGTACACACGAGGTGACGAGAGCCTGTATGTAGCTACTAAGTATGCTTATGTCCGTGTAGTCTATGACCCAAATCATGTTATATTGCGATGTTTGCACCCTACCTATTAATTTAATTGTTTAAAATATATTGGAACTTGATAAAGGAATTGTAAAAGGTCAAATTTCATTTACTTGAGTTTTGGATGGGTTACTTGACCGCAAATGAGAATTGGTGTTTCTTTGAATAATAGCCTCTAAATAATCTTTGAATTGGTTGTTTATAAAGTACTTTTTCTTCTTGTGGAGCGTGCCGAACGCCTTGGTAATAGAATAGATGCATCCATGGTTTGTGCCGTTCGACCCTCGGCAGCACAGTTTATATATTTGTACGTTGGATCGAGCTGTACGACCTCGGCATAATTCTTGTGTAATAATTCTTGAAGCCCAATTATAGTTGATATTGTTTCATTGGCTTGAGAGATTAATTTTCTAAATGATGGGAATTAATTTGGGATTTACTATTAGTGAAAGAATTATTCATTTATTTCTTGTTATTGACTTATCATCTGTACTTATATAGTCCATGCTTAGCTATAATTTCAGTATTTTATTGTTAGCCCACAGTAAGTGTCGAAGTCTACCCCTTATCACTACTTCTTCGAGGTTAGACTAGATATTTACTGGATACATATTTTTTATGTACTCATGCTACACTTCTGCACTAATCGTGCAGGATCTGAGGCAAGTGCATCTGGTTATCAGCCGGCACATATCCTTGACTTCCTCGAGACTTAGCGGTGAGCTGCTTTCCGAGCCTGTTCTGCAGTATCCAAAGTCTTCCTTTTATTTTTACTTTCTTTCTATTTCACTTCTGACAGTAGTGTAGTATTTTTTTTTTTTGTATATTCTACTAGTAGCTTATACACTTGTGACACCAGGTCTTGAAAATTATGCTAGTAGACACATGATGATTTTTGGGTTATTTTACTTATCTCATTTGCTCCTAAATTTAGATATCTCTCATCTTATTATAATTTTACTTCCTATTTATGCACTATTTAAAAGAATTAACTATTTTAAAAATAATAAGAAACAATCATGTGGTTAGTTCACGGTTGGCTTGCCTAGCGGTAGCGTTGGGCGCCATCACGACCCATGGGAGAAAATTAGGTCGTGACAACATGGTATCAGAACCAGGTTCACATAGGTCTCAAAAGTTATGAGCATGCCTAATAGAATCTTGCGGATCGGTGCGGAGACGTTGGTACTTATCTTCGAGAGTCTATAGGGTGTTAGGAAACTGCTCTTTCTTCATCTCCTATCGTGCAGTTGATGTTATACTAAGTATCTTTCTCTTATTCTCTCACAGATGGTGAGAACGCACACGGCGGATGTTCCAGACCCATGAGGAGCTGCTCCCCCTGTTGCTAGAGGCCGAGGCAGAGGCAGAGGTCGGGGGAGGGCACCAGCCTGAGGTAGGGGACGAGGACGTCCTAGAGATGCCCAGCCATGGCACCAGCGGATCCGGTAGAGGATCCCATTATTGAGGAGCAAGGTGAGGTGCCTACAGCAGAGCCAGCCCTGGTATATTTCATGTCAGCACCGGGCTTCCAAGAGGTCATGGGCCGTATGCTACACTTCATGGATACTATGACCCAGGCCGGTTTATTTCCAATAGACCCAGCAACACTACCCATGGGTGGAGCCCAGCCAGTGGCAGCAGCCGTACTTGAGCCAAGACCAGCTGCGGCCGGCGAGCCGTAGTAGCTATTGGACAGATGGACTAAGCTACACCCTCCTATCTTCATAGGTGAGCGCGTGAGGATCCCAGGACTTCATTGATCGGTGCAAGGAAAGACTGCACAACATAAGGATATTAGAGACCCACAAGGTTGATTTTACTACTTTCCAGCTGGAGGGTAGGGCTCATAGATTGTGGCAGTCTCATCTTCTTGGCAGACCAGTAGGTTCACCTCCCTTGACTTGGGATCAGTTTACACGCCTTTTCTAGGATGGGTATATTCCACCCTCCTAGAGGCAAGAGTTGCGATTTCAGTTTGGGCAGCTCCAGCAGGGTCAGATGTCAGTGACCGATTACGAGGCGAGATTCTCTGAGTTGTCTCCCCATACACTTATGATTCTTCCTACTTAGGCAGAGAGAGTACGGAGGTTTGTTGCGGGGTTGTACTCCGGTATTCAGGCCACTATGGCCCGAGAGGTTGAGATGGGGACTTCTTACCAGCTAGTTGTGGAGATAGCTTGAAGGATTGAGGGTCATCATCAGCGAGGACGAGAGCAGATGTTGCGGGACAAGTGGTTACGTTATTTTGGAGGGTTCAATGGTGCTCCATATGGGGGCAGAGGTCAGTTTGGGAGAGGTCAGCCTAGTAGGCCTATATATCCAGCACCGCAGCCTCCTCGGGGTGCTCCAATTCGACCTTATTTCAGCGCCATGCTAGAGATTTTCTACCGCCCACTAGCTATTCAGGGTTTCTCTAGTGGATATTCAGGCCATCAGCATCAGACTTCAAGACAGTAGTCCTTCGTACCGAGAGGTTGTTTCAAGTGCGGGGATTTCAGCTAGGTGCGGAGGTTCTACCCCAAGCTTAGGGGCAAGGCAGTGCAGCAGGGTTCTCAGCCTATGATTACAGCACCAGTAGCCGCACCAGCCATCCGGCTGCCCAGAGGAGGAGGGAAGGTGGGTAGGGGCCGTCCTAGAGGTGGAGGACAGTCAGGTGGTACTCCAGCTAGATTCTATGCTTTCCCAGCCAGACAAGATGCAGTAGCCTCAGATGCCGTGATCATAGGTATCATTTATGTATGCGGTAGGGATGCTTCGGTATTATTTTATCAAGTGTCTACCTATTCATATGTGTCATCTTTGTTTGCTCATTTCTTGGATATTCCTCGTGAATCCTTGGGTAATCCTGTTTATGTGTCTACTCCGGTGGGTGATTTTGTTGTTGTGGATCGGGTCCATATGTCCTGTATTGTTACATTCTGTGATTATGAGACTAGAGCGGATCTTCTGCTGCTTGTTATGACTGACTTTGAGGTCATCCTGGGCATGGCTGGTTATCTCCATATCACGCCATTCTTGATTGCCATGCCAAGACTGTTACCTTGGCGATGCCAGAGTTGTCTAGATTGGAGTGGAAGGCTTCATCTGTCAGCACACCTAGTCGGATCATCTCTTTTATGAAGGCTCGACACATGGTCGAGAAGGGTTATTTGGCTTATCTAGCCTATGTTCGGGATACTACCGCAGATACTCCAGCGATTAATTTAGTACCCGTAGTTCGGGAGTTCTCCGATGTGTTTCCTTCAGATATTCCAAGCATGCCAATAGATCGTGGTAACGATATCTGCATTGATTTGACTCTAGGTACCCAGCCTATATCTATCCCACCGTACTGTATGGCTCCAAAAAAGTTGAAGGAGTTGAAGGAACAGCTTGAGGAGTTGCGGGCAAAGGGGTTCATCAGGCCGAGTGTGTCGTCCTGGGTGCACCAGTTTTATTTGTGAAGAAGAATGATGGGACTATGTGGATGTGCATTGATTACTGCCAGTTGAACAAAGTTACCATCAAGAACAAGTACCCATTACCGCGGATTGATGATTTGTTTGACCGGTTGTAGGGTGACAGGGTGTTCTCTAAGATTGATTTGAAATCAAGGTACCATCAGTTGAAGATTCGGGATTTGGATGTTCTGAAGACTGCTTTTGGGACTAGATATGGCCATTATGAATTTATAGTGATGTCCTTCGTTCTGACTAACGCCCCGATGGCGTTTATGGATTTAATCAACAGGGTGTTCAGGCCGTATATTGATTCGTTTGTCATTGTCTTCATTGATGACATCTTGATCTACTCGTGTAGCATGGAGGAGCACAAACAGCATTTGAGAGTGGTGCTTCAGACCTTGCGGGAACAGAAGCTATATGCTAAGTTCTCCAAGTGTGAATTTTGGCTAGATTCTGTAGAATTCTTGGGGCATGTTGTATCAGGCGAGGGTAATAAGGAGGATCGCAAGAAGATCAAGGCAGTTCAAAGTTGGTCTCGTCTTACCACTGTGACCGAGATCATGAGAGTCTTGGGGTTATCATATTATTATCTTCTGTTTGTGGAGGGCTTCTCATCTATTGCAGCACCTTTGACTAGATTGACCCGGAAGGGTGCTCCATTCCGATGGTCTGATGATTGTGAGGAGAGCTTTCAGAAGCTCAATATAGCTTTGACTACGTCTAGTGTTGCTTTCCGGTTCGGGGATGTATACTGTGTATTGCGGCGCTTCACGCGTCAGTTTGGGTTGTGTATTAATGCAGGAGGGGCGAGTTATTACATATGCTTCACGTCAGCTGAAGCCCCATGAGAAGAATTACCCTGTACACGATTTGGAGTTGGCCGCAATTGTTCATGCTCTTAAGATCTGGAGGCATTATTTTTATGGGGTGTCCTATGAGGTTTACACCGATCATTGCAGCTTGCAGCATTCGTTCAAGCAGAGGGATCTCAATTTGAGGAAGCGCAGGTGGCTTGAGTTACTGAAGGATTATGATATCACCATTCTTTATCATCCAGGCAACGCGATTGTAGTTGCGGATGCCTTGAGCAGAAAGGTGGAGAGTACGGGTAGCTTGGCATTCATTTCAGCAGAGGAGAGGCCCTTAGCGTTGGACATTCAGTTCTTGGCTAACAGTTGTGAAGCTGGATATTTCAGAGCCCAGTCGGGTTCTTGCATGCGTCGTTGCCCATTCTTCACCATTGGAGCAGATAAAGGCTCGTTAGTTTGATGATCCGCACTTGTTGGTTCTCAGAGAGACGGTACTACATGGTGGTGCCAAGGAGGTTACGATCGACGAGGATGGTGTTCTGCGGCTCCAGGGTTGTCTATGTGTTCCTAATGTCGATAGATTAAGGGAGAGGATTCGAGAGGAGGCACACAATTCTTGGTATTCTATTTATCCAGGTGCTACGAAGATGTATCGCGACCTGAGGCAGCATTATTGGTGGTGGCGGATGAAGAAGGACATAGTTAAGTATGTTGCGAGGTGTCGAAATTGCCAGCAGGTTAAGTATGAGCACTAGAGGCAAGGTGGCCTACTCCAGCAGATGACAATACCTGAGTGGAAATGGGAGCGCATTATTATGGACTTCGTAGTTGGGTTGCTGTTGACCTTGCGAAACTTTGATGTAGTTTGGATCATCGTCGACAGGATGACCAAGTCTGCACACTTTATTCCAGTAGTGACCACATATACTTTAGAGAGGTTGGCCCAAATTTATATTCAGGAGATAGTTCGGTTGCATGGTGCTCCTGTTTCTGTCATATCAGATACAGGCACTCAGTTCACTTCGCATTTCTGTAGAGCAGTACAGAGTGAGTTAGGGACCCGTGTAGAGCTCAGCACAACCTTTCATCCATAGACCAACGGGTGATGACATCCAAATCCACTACCAAAAAGTAAATGGACACGGTCGCATGCAATATAATTTACCCAACTATGAGTCGGGGTCGAACCCCACAGAGAACAATATGTAGGCGATTAGGCGCTTAAGAGAATTATCACTTGTATGTTAAGACAAACACTTAGAAATGTTTTGAGAAAATATCTATAACTAATTGCGAAAATATAAAATAACCTAGAAAGCAAGTGAAATGATCAATGACTACAAGCATGGATGCAAATGAAATTACACTCAAGTAAAGATCTAATGTATTTCACGATTTTACAAATATGAACGAGTTTATGTTAATTAGCCTCGGGTAATAATTCTATATTAGCTTCTTCCAAAGACTAAAAAGACTTCCTAATTGAATTATCCCTAAAACAATTAAGAGATTAAGCACACCCGGTTAGAGCTACAAGTAGTTCAATCCTATCCCTAGGTAAAATCTAGAAAGTAAGGGTTAAAGCCTCAAGTTCTTGTTAATTAATCTTTCCCAACCCCAAATTATCTTTTCCAAAATTAATTCCAAGTAAATGAGCGAGTCCTAGGGTTAGCTAATCCCTTTGCAAACATTAAAGAACAAGAATAATTAAAGAAATAATAACTCACTTCAGCATAAATAAAAATCGTTCAATACATAAGCACAACAAGATATTTAATCCACACTTTAAATATGAATGTTTCCATAAACAAGATTCAAGTGTTGAAAAGAATACTACACACTTAAATATTCAAAACAAAATAAGGAAATGAAGAAATGAACATAAATGGGTAAGAAATTCTCAATCAAAAGCTTCAAATCTTCAAGACCCAAGTATGTGTGCAAGAACCCTAGCTCCAAAACTTGTGTTCTTTAGTCAAGTGATAGAAAATAAGCCAAAGATATTTTGGAAATGAGCTGGATCGTGTATTAAATAGTTTTGGGGTCAAAAACATGAAATGTCAAAACTGCCCAGAATCACGTTCGCAAAAATGGGCCTGCGATCACGAAGAGTAATGCTGATCGCAAACCAGAAATCGCATTCACGTAGAGTACTTGACAACCGCTGATCAGTTCTTTATCGCGTTCGCAAAATTTGCCCTGCGTTCACGATGTATTTTTTCCTGGCCTTCTGAGATCGCATTTCAATGTTCGCGATCGCGAAGAGCATTGTCTAGCAGTAGTCATCTTTTTTTCATTCTAACATATTTTGACTTGGTTTCTTCTGTATCTTCTCTAAATCACTTTATACCTGAAATATGCCAATAAACCTCAATAAATGCCTTAGTTTCTCAACAAAATCATACAAAAGCCTAATTATCAAGAAGAGATAAGTTGGTAAAATATCAACTTATCAAATCCCCAAACTTAAACTATTGCTTGTCCTCAAGCAATTCAACAAGTAAGAACATCTTTCAATAAAATCATCAATTAAGCTCAATGGCTTACCAAACATCATTTCAAGTCAAAGGTTTTAAATTAAGCACAATCTAGTGACTTTGGATGGTACCAACAATTAATCCAAAGCATATGATTGCCAACAACTTCTCATTTCAATTCAAGTGCTCAAACACTACATTAATCAAAGTAGCAACCAAGTCATGACACTAAAGGTTCAAATTTGCCTCATTATCACCACAATTTTCTTTTGTTCATTCCTCCCAATTGGAGATTGATTAAGTTTACAACCCAAAATTTCATGTGCCTTAAACTTAAGAGAGAATCCCAACTTATAAATTGCAATTTAAACACACATGGGATATCGAATGGAAACAATTAACTCTCTCTCTCACACACAAAGGTATTCAAATGCACATAACTAGTGCCATATGCTTGCCCTTCATGTATTTCTCCACTAATGCAGATAGACTTGGTTCAAAATCAAGTAGGACTTAAAGGATTGTAATGTATGTTTTTGGTTAAGGTGGGGCACAATTTGGATAAGAGTGACTCAAAACCTCCCTAAGCACTACAATTTGCAACAATTAAAGCACACTTCCTTCAAAAACTTTTTCCATCCTTTCTTCACTTTTCATTCTACACAAATCTTCCCTTATTCACAACTCCTTATTTTTCCTTCCTTTTTCTTCTTTCTTACTTTTTTTTTTTCATTTTTCAAGGAAAGTTCCACTATATTTTTTTTTGTTTACCTTTCACCTTTTAAGCAACTTTCACATTACAACTTTTCCAACCTTCACCCCCAAACTTATGCTTTTAGCCTATGTTTACACTTTCAAAGTACTTAGAGAGGTAAGGTGCCAAAATATAGATCAATAAAGAACAAAGGGTTAATTGTAACATGGTTGCCAAAGAAAAAGGTTAAAGGCTCAAAAGGGGTTGACTAGGGAAACTATACAAGGGCATGAAATCTAAGGCTCAATAACGGTCCAAGGAAGGCCTAACATCATTTTTTAAACCAAGTTAGTCTAGGATTTCGTCTTGAAGCACATTCCGGGCTAGTTCTCGACTACAAATAATTCAAAAGAACTCACAAAGAATCTCACCACACATGGCACATGCAAACTCGAGTGACACGAACCCAAAATCCAATTAAAACCAATGAACCTAAAGAAAATCACATATAGCCTAAAAGACTATTTAATGAATCAAAGATCCAAGAATAGAACCTAAAAGTCACAACAAGAATTATCACTTAAATCATTTTTCATTTTAAAGATCAAGACTTCATATGCCACAGTTTAAATCATGTTGGTACGAAACAAATCACACGTTGGTTTATAGACCAAAAGATCACACCCAATAACCAATTTATTCACTACTAGCTACAAAGCTAACTAAAAAAAAAATATCTACCTAAAAAAAATTAATTAAAAATAAAAACTAGACAAGACTAATCCCTTAAGAAAGTTGTCATGCCATCAATCATAGGGAAAAGTCACCCGGTTCGACATAAATTATTTCCTTGAAAAAAGAACCGCAAATAAAGAAAAACCAAGGAGTTTAATTAATATAATACAAGTAAATAAAGTAACAAAATAAGAAAATAAAAACTAATGCTAACATGCTAGAAATAAACTATAAAATATCACTAATAAACTATAACGTTAACCAATCTACACAATGTTCACAAAAATGGTCATGATCCACATACATCCATCATATATAAATGATACACCCCCAACACACCTCAATGAAACTAAACAAAACAAGAAAAAATAAAAGAGGTGCTCTATGAAACTGCATCACTCCGAGCTTGAGGTACTGGGAACTGCGAGTTCCAAGTCATCTTCGTCGCCGTCATCTGATCCACAAAATTTCCTCAATGTGCTCATCATCTTTGTCAAGAACTTGCTTTTCTTCTTTTCATGTTCTCTCTGCTTCAATTGCCTCCACTCAATCTTACCCAATTTGGATTTAATGGCTTGCTGCTCCTTAGTAAGATCTGACAAAGTTGGAACCTTTCCTTGGCCAGCTGGACTTGCAAATGTGCTCTCTCCAGACGGTCCAGAAGGGAGACCAGCTACAAGCTGGCGGACCTGTGTCTCCATGACATAGACCTGGAGAGAGATATACCTGAGTGTGAGGGGTCCCTGCTCAAGTGGTACAATAGCAGTACAAGTCCCTGTGGCATCTGCGGGAGAATCGAGCATCTCAGTGATGGTGTCAGGAAACTGGCCAAATGAGAGAGATGCTACATCAATCTTTCTTTTCTTTTGTGCATTCCATGCTCCCTTTCTCAGCCATGGATGAATGAGCTTCTCTGGATTCTTTTCCTTCTCTGTGGGCATCTTCTCCACCCCCGCCTCATAGTAAAAATGAGTGATCATGGATGGGAAGAATAAACTTTTAGTCCTCTACGCAACAACCTCTACTATCTCATCAACAATAAGCTGTCCTACATTCACTGGTGTGCCATCTATGATTGCGCAAATCACCCTTGCCTTCTCAAGTGTAACCTCTGTCTCATTACGTGAAGGCATGACTCGAGCACAGATAATGGAGAGCCAAGTCGTGGCCTCGGTAGTGAACTCAGAAGACTCTATCCTTGAATGATTTATTATCCAGTTCGGCATCTTTCCACTGTGAAAATGGTCCACAAACCACTGTGTTCCCAAGTCTTTAGCTCTATCCCTGTACACCCGGTTGTCAGCATTGGGAAGATTGTAATATGCATTTATCAGTTCTGGATCAAAGCGGACTTGCTTGCCCCTGACAGCAACAACCAAATCATTCTTGAAGTCAGTTTCCACAGCATTTGCATAAAATTCTCTTATCACTTCATGATTGGATGTTCTTGGTTCTTCCTCAAAGCAAATCCATCCACTCGATACTAATCTTCCATGGAACTCGGGCCATCGACCTTAAGGTCGGTCAAGAGAATGCCTTTTTCCTTAACCATGCTTCCACACAGCTGTTTGTCGTAGCGGTGGGAACATCATAGTGATGAGAATATGTCCCGATCAAAGTACTCCTCTTCAATAACTTGTTCCACATATTCTTGAACATTTTCATTTGAAGCCGAAGCAATTTTCAAGCTCAAAGTACCTACAAAAGGAGTAAACATGTTAAATGCATGTATGGACACTTAGAGCATTGTATTAGGAGGTATTTATGCCAATGAAAGCGATCAAAAAGCCTTAGGGTTAGAAATGGCGAAGCTACTGTTTTGCTGCCTGGGCTTCATTGAATCGCGATCACGGAACCAGGCATGTGATCGCGAAGAACAATTGGTTTTCCAGATAAAGCTACGCGATCGCAAAAGAATACTCGCGATCGGGCTGAAATATTTTGGTTCTCAGCAGAATTTGACCTACGCGATTGTGGAATGGGGCATCACGACTGCAAGGGACTTCTTCCTCGCCCACTAACAGCTCATTTGGGCATTTCATCAAACAGTTCGTGTGCCCCAATTTTTTTAGCAAGTTCACACCATCAACCCATAGATTTTCACTCCAAAATTTCACAGAACCTCACTCAAACTCTCAACCAATCTCTCATAGCAAAAAAGCACGCAAAGCACACAACATCTCATTTGACAAAGAAAAAAAAATAAAACTCAAGCCCTAAAACCTTGAAAATATGGCTGCCCTTCTACTATTTTACAATAAGAACTGGAAAAGTAAGAGTTAAGGGAGAAATCCACTTACCTTGAGGATGACAAGTGAGTGATGCAATGGAATTTAAGCAAGAGGATGATTGGAGATGGTTTCCAGGGGTTAGGGAGTAGGAGACAGCCGTTTCTTTGTTTGGGGCAAAGTGGGTGGCCTTTATTATTTCCAGTGTTTAAATTTTCAGAACTTACCTACCGCGATCACATGTCAATACCAGCGTCGCGCAAAACAAACTTACCAAAAAGACGGGATCGCATTTCCTTTACTTCGATCGCGTAGGGATAGCAAAATTTTGTTTTGCGCGAACGTAGAGCTTTTTATGCGATTGCGAAGTGCAACAGTTTCCTGAAGTTTTTATCAGCTACTATTTTTTTTGTGCTATCCGGTCACCCCGATCTGCTCAAATCAACTCAAACAATTGTGAAACTTTGTAGATTAGTCAAAAATAATATACTAAGCTATTCTAAAAAAAAAAATTTCAAAACGACTAAAAATTTTGAGAACGATGGGTTGCCTTCCACCAAGCGCCGCATTTAACGTCGTGGCACGACACGAATCAACTTTACCACTTTTCTCGCCACTTGGACGATTAGAATTGTGTACCTGACTTGGACTCAAGCTTGTGGCCACGACCAACGGAGGTGGTAAGTAGATGTTCAAGCCAAATACCATTTGCTTCATTTTGCATTTCTCGGCTTTTATGTGCTGAATGTCATTTTGCCTTCTTGTACTTTCAAATTGCAAGATGTATGGCTTTTGCTTCTCCTCTTCGCAATCCCTCATTGAATCGTGTAGTTCAATTCCACTATCACCACACAATTCCAATCTCGAGAAATGCTTGGAATGTGACAATAACCTCCCAACTTGCAACTTTTCGGATTTTCACGTTCTCTTTTTCCCCCGAACTAGAGTCAAATTCAACCATCTTATCAACAACACCGGTTGACTCTAATTCTATTTTCTTTCTCGGCATCACCAACAAGTATGAAGTCGGTTGGTGGATGTTCAATTCTTGATTCCTCAAATAAAGCTCACTTTCTTCCTCGAAGTCAGACTCTTCTTGATCTCTTTCCACATTCTCAAGTTGGTGGGCATAGTGAGCCTCAACCATTATTTTCATTTGATCTTCCAAAGTGCGGATATTCTCATCATTATGAGTTAAAACTTGTTTCAAGTCCTCAAGTACCAAGTTGTGCTTCTCCTCATTTTCAAGAATGGCCTCCCATGAGCATCATTCTCTCATTTTGAGCATTCGAGAGTTCTTGATTTTGATCAAGTGCCAAAGAAGGATTTTCAGCTTCAACCTCCATGGAAGGTTCTTGTCCGAGGCTTTTTGGACCTCTAAAGCTTCAAGCATTTCTCCCATTTGTGAGTTCAACCTTTCAAGCGCCAAATCATTTTGGAGACTATTTTCCAAAAGCTCCTCCAAGGCACTTTGCTCTTCGTTTCCTCCTTCAAATAGGCATTCCACCATGAGCTTGAACTCTTCATTTTGACCATGCTCAATTTCTTCCACTTTCATATCCCTATACTTGTTATCACAAAAAGTAGAATCATCATAGCGGGAGTTTGGGGAAGGGAAGGACAAATAAGTACAATTATCCCAATGGTCATTTTGACCACCACACTTATCACAAATAATCCACTCATGGGTTTGAGATTGTGTGCACAATCTCCCCCAAGAGTATTTAGACAATTTTGCCACGAGTGTGGTCTTCCACAATAAGGACAAGGGTCATCAAAGTATGAACAAGTACCATTCGACCAATTTTCATAAGGCGATGCCATTTTCAAAACTAAGTAAAAAATCAAGAAACAAATAAGAAATAAACCAAGATAACAAAAATAATTACACAAATATTCACAAGTTTGGACCAAAGCACCTACGCTTACTTCTCAAACAACCTAAATACGCCAAATTATTCCCCGGCAATGGCGCCAATTTTGATGACATCCAAATTCACTACTAAAACATAAATGGACACTGTCACATGCAATATAATTTACCCAAGTATGAGTCGGGATCGAATCCCACAGAGAATAATATGTGGGCGATTAGGCATGTAAGAGAATTATCACTTGTTATGCTAAGCCAAACACTTAGAAAAGTTTTGAGAAAATATCGATAACTAATTGCTAAAATATAAACTAACCTAGAAAGCAAGTGAAATGATCAATGGCTACAAGCATGGATGCAAATGGAATTACACTCAAGTAACGATCCAATGTATTTCACGATTTTAAGAATATGAGCGAGTTTATGTTAATTAGCCTCCAGTAATAATTCTATATTAGCTTCTTCCAAAGACTAACAAGACTTCCTAGTTGAATTATCCCTAAATCAATTAAGATATTAAGCACACCCAATTATGGCTACAAGTAGTTCAATCCTATCCCTAGGTAGAATCTATAAATTAAGGGTTAAAGCCTCAAGTTCTTGTTAATTAATCTTTCCCAACCCGGGCGAGTCTTAGGGTTAGATAATCCCTTTGGAAAAATTAAGGAACAAGAATAATTAAAGAAATAATAACTCACTTCAGTATAGATAAAAATCGTTCAATACATAAGTACAACAAGATATTTAATCCACACTTTAAATATGAAATTTTCATAAACAAGATTCAAGTGTTGGAAAAAATACTACACACTTAGATATTCAATACAAAGCAAGGAAATGAAGAAATGAACATAAATGGGTAAGAAATTCTCAACCAAATGCTTCAAATCTTCAAGACCCAGATGTGTGTGCAAGAACTCTAGCTCCAAAACTTGTGTTCTCTAGTCAAGAGATTGAAAATACGCCAAAGATATTTCACTAATGAGCTAGATAGTGTATTAAATGGTTTTTGGGATAAAAAAAAATGTGAAATGCCAAAATTGCCCAGATTTCTACCCAGATTTGTGAAACGCGTTCACGAAAATGGGCCTGCGATCGCGAAGAATAATGCTGCAAAGCGTTGCGATCGCAAACCAGAAACCGCATTCGCTTAGGGTGCTTGACAGTTGCTGATCAGCTTCTTCATCGCGTTCGCAGAATTTGCCCTGCGTTCGCGATGTATATTTTCCTGGCCTACTGCGATCGCATGACAATGTTCGCGATCGCAAAGAGCATTGTCTGGTTGCAGTCATGTTTTTTTTTCATTTTAACACATTTTGACTTGGTTTCTTCCGTATCTTCTCGAAATCACTTGATACCTGAAATATGGCAATAAACCTCAATAAATGCCTTAGTTTCTCAACAAAATCATACAAAAGCCTAAGTATCAAGAAGAGATAAGTTGGTAAAATACCAACTTATCAACGGGCAGTCGGAGCGTGACAGTTCAGATCTTGGAGGACGTGCTCAAACCATGTGTGATTGTATTTGGAGGGCAGTGGGATCGATTCTTACCTTTGGCCGAGTTTGCTTACAACAACAGTTATCAGTCTAGCATCGAAATGGCATCATTTGAGGCTTTACATGGTCGGCGATGTCGTTTTCCCATCGGATGGTTTGAGGACAGCGAGGCTAAGTTATATGGTACTGATTTGGTGAAGGATGCCTTGGAATAGGTAAAGTTTATTCTGAAGCGACTTCGCACAGCACAGTCCAAACAGAAGAGTTACGCGGATTAGAAGGCACATGATTTATCATTTATGGTGGGCGAGAAGGTTCTCTTGAAACTCTAGCCGATGAACGGGATCATGAGGTTCGGGAAGAAGGGCAAGTTGAGCCCAAGGTTTATAGGTCCATTTGAGGTGTTGAGACAAGTTGGGGAGGTTTCTTATGAGCTTGCCTTGCCTCCCAGTCTATCGGGAGTTCATCCTGTTTTCCACGTGTCTATGCCCCAGAGATATCATGCCAAGAGGTCGCATATGTTAGACTTCAGCACGGTTTAGCTAGATGAGGGCCTGCGTTATGAGGAGGAGCCAGTTGCCATTGTTGGCAGGCAGGTACGCTAGTTGACGTCCAAAACAATTTCTGCGGTAAAAGTTTAGTTGAGGGGCTAACCAGTCGAGGAGGCAATTGGGAGGCCGTGGAGGAAATGCGGAGCAGATATCCACAGGTATTCGGCACTGCAAGTATGATTCTAGACCCGTTCGAGGACAAACGTTGGTTTAAGAGGTGGAGAATATAACGACCCGACCAATCGTTTTGCTTTTTAGAACCTCGTTCCCCTAAATAAGACTCCCAGTATGTGTTCTTACTATTTTATGACTTGCGGGGATGGTTAGTTCCGGATTTGGAAGGATTCTAGTTGAAATCGGAATACTTGGTTCCGTAGGTTGGCCTTAAAAGGCCAAGTTTGACTTCGGTCAACATTTTGAGTAAATGATCTTGGAATTTGGATTTGACGATTCCAATAGGGTTATATGATAATTTTAGACTTGGGCGTATGTTCGAATCGGTTTTGGACAACCGGGGAACGTTTTAGTGCCCAGTATTGAAAGTTGGCATTTTAGGTGAATTTCATAAGTTTGGGTTGAAGTGGATTTTTACGTTAAAGACGCCTTTTTGGGATTCTGAGCCTGGGAATGGCTCTGTATGGAGATTCTGGACTTAGGAGCACGTCCGGATGTGGATTTGGAGGTCCGTAGGTCGTTTCGGGGTCTTTTGGCAGAAGTTGGAAATTTGAAGGTTTTTGGGAAGTTTGACCGAGAGTGGACTTTTTGATAGCTGGTTTGGATTTTGATTCCGGAAGTTGGAGTAGGTCCGTAATTTCATTTAGGACTGGTGTGCAAAATTTGAGGTCAATCGGACGTTATTTGATAGGAATCGGACGTGCAGATGTGTTTTTGGAAGTTGTGAGTTTTCATGATTTGATTCATAGATTTTGGCGTCCGATTTGTGCTTTTAGATGTTATTCTGGCGTTTCGATCATGCGAGCAAGTTTGTATGATGTTTTTAGACTTGTGTGGACGTTTGGTGCGAAGCCCCGAGGGCCTGGGTGAGTTTCAGACGCGTTCGAGTGGATGGGAAAACTTCAGTTTTCTGGTTTTTTATGCTGGTGTCTCAGGTATGGCAAATGAGAGATTTTGATTGCATTTGCGAACCTCGCATTTGCGAAGAAGCCTGGCCAAGGCAGGACATGCAGTCATCTTGCCTTTGCATTTGAGATGTTGTGGTCGCAAATGCGACCTTGATAGTGGGGGCTCAGCTTCGCATTTGCGAACAAGGTGTCGCAATTGCAACACTTGCGACCTGTGCAACAGCTTTTATTGCCGGACTTAGCCTTATTTTTCTCATTTCCCACTTGGTCTTAGACGATCTTGAGAGCATTTTTGGGAGGGGTTCTATCAACATCAAGAGGTAAGTGATCACTATCAATTCTTTAGCTAAATACACGAGTCATAAGTAGATTTAACATGAAAAATGGTAAAATTTATGGGATTTTTGGGGTAAACCTAGGAGTTTGACAAAAATGGGATTTAACCATGAAAATGGTTATGAAATTTAGTGAAAATCATATATTTGAGTCCATGAGGTTATAGGCAACAACTTTCCTCAAATATTTCTGGAATCCGGGCACGTGGGCCCGAGGTGAATTTAGGAATTCTTCAATTAGGATTGGGAAATCACTTTAATAGTTAGGATGTGAACTTTTGAACATGTATTGACTGTTTATATACATTTGACTAGTTTCGAGTCGTTTCGCACCGAGTTGAGGGTTTAAAGCGCAATTGTGGACCGGAAAGTAAGCTTTGAGACAAGGTAAGTCTCTTTTCTAACCTTGTAAGAGGGAATTAACCCCATAGGTGAATTGATTTAATATGTGCTTCTATTTTTGGGGTCTACGTATGCACGAAGTGACGAGAGCCCGTACATAGCTACTAAGTATGCTTATGTCTGGGTAGTCTAGGACCCAAATCATGTTATACTGCAATGTTTGCACCCTACCTGCTAATTTAATTGTTTAAAACATATTGGAACTTGATAAAGGAATTATAAAAAGTCAAATTTCATTTACTTGAGTTTTGGACGGGTTACTTGACCGCAAATGAGAATTGGTGTTTCTTTTAATAATATCCTCCTAATAATCTTCGAATCAGTTGTTTATAGAGTATTTTCTTTTCTTGTGGAGCGGGCCGAATGCCTTGTAAATAGAATATATGCATCTATAGTTTGTCGTTCGACCCTCGGCAGTGCACAAATTATAATGTATGTTGGATCGGGCCGTACGACCTCGACATAATTCATGCGTAATAATTCTTGGAGCCCAATTATAATTGTTATTGTTTCATTTGCTTGAGAGATTAATTAGTTAAATAGTGGGAATTAATTTGGGATTTACTATTAGTGAAAGAACTGTTTGTTTGTTTCTTGTTATTGAGTTTCTAGCTATATTTATATAGTCCATGCTTAGTTATAATTTCAGTATTTTATTGTTAGCCCATAGTAAGTGTCGAAGTCGACCCCTATCACTACTTCTTCGAGGTTAGATGAGATTTGTACTAGGTACATGTTATTTATGTACTCATGCTACACTTCTGCACTAATCATGCAAGATCTGAGGCAGGTGCATCTAGTTATCAGTCTGTGGCGCATACTTGACTTCCTCGAGACTTAGCGGTGAGCTGCCTTCCGAGCTTGTTCTGCAGCACCCGAAGTGTTTCTTTTGTTTTTACCTTCTGTCTATTTCACTTCAGACAATAGTGTAGTATTTTTTTCTTTATATTCCACTAGTAGCTTATAAACTTGTGACACTAGGTCTTGAAAATTATGCTAGTAGACACATGAAGATTTTTGGGTTATTTTACTTATCTGATTTGTTCTTAAAAGTAGTTATCTCTCTTCTTATTAAATTTTTACTTCCTATCTATGCACTAAATTAAAAAAATCAGCTATTTTAAAAATAATAAAAGAAACAATCATGTGCTAGTTCACGGTTGGCTTGCCTAGCAGTACCGTTGGGTGCCATCACGGCTCATAGGAGAAAATTAGGTCGTGACAACATGGTATCCGAGCCAGGTTCATGTAGGTCTCACAAGTTAAGCTGGCCTAATAGAGTCTTGCGGATCGGTGGGGAGACGCTCGTACTTATCTTCGAGAAGCTATAGGGTATTAGGAAACTACTCTTTCTTCATCTCCTATCGTGCAGTTGATGTTATACTATGTATATTTCTCTAATTCTCTCACATATGGTGAGAACGTGCACAACGGATGTTCCAAACCCAGGAGGAGCTGCTCCCCCTATTGCTAGAGGCTGAGCAAGAGGCCGGGGGACGGCACCAGCCCGAGGTAGGGGACGAGGACGTCCCATAGTTCTCACAGCCATGCCACCAGCGGATCAGGTAGAGGATCCCATTATTGAGGAGCAGGGCGATGTGCTTGCAGCAGAGCCAGCCCTGGTAGATTTCAAGTCAGCACCGGGCTTCCAAGAGGTCATGGGTCGTATGTTACGGTTCATGGATACTATGACCCAGGCCGGTTTATTTCCAACAGATCCAGCCACATCTCAGGCTGGAGGGGGAGCACAGACCCCTATTACTCAGGCTCCTGGGCGCAGCTGCTGTATATCAGACCCCGAGCACACTACCCGTGGGTGGAGCCCAGCCAGTGGCAGCAACCGTACCTGAGCCCAGACCAGCTATGGACGGCGAGCCGCAGAAGCTATTGGACAGATGGACTAGGCTACACCCACCTGTCTTCAGAGGTGAGCGACATGAGGATCCCTAGGACTTCATTGGTTGGTGCAGGGACAGAGTGCACAACATGAGGATATTAGAGACCCACGGGGTGGATTTTACTATTTTCCAGCTGGAGGACAGGGCTCGTAGATGGTGGCAGTCTCATCTTCTTGGTTGACCAGCAGGTTCTCCTCCCTTGGATTGGGATCAATTTACACGCCTTTTGTTGGATAGGTATATTCCACCCTCCTAGAGGGAAGAGTTGCGGTTTCAGTTTGAGCAGCTCCAATAGGGTCAGATGTTAGTGACCGATTATGAGGCGAGATTCTCTGAGTTGTCTCTCCATGCATTTATGATACTTCCTACTGAGGCGGAGAGAGTACGGAGGTTTGTTGCAGGGTTGCACTCCGGTATTCAGGCCACTATGGCCTGAGAAATTGAGATTGGGACTTCTTACCAGCTAGTTGTGGAGATAGCTCGGAGTATTGAGGGTTATCGTCAGCGAGGACGAGAGCAGATGCCGCGGGACAAACTGTTTCGTTATTTTGGAAGGTTCAGTGGTGCTCCATCTGGGGGCAGAGGTCAGTTTGGGAGAGGTCAGCCTAGAAGGCCTAAATATCCAGCACTGCCCCCTCCTTGGGGTGCTCTAGTTTGACCTTATTTCAGCGCCATGCTAAAGAGTTCCTACCACCCACTAGCTATTCAGGGTTCCTCCAGTGGGTTTTCAGGCCATCAGGGTCAGACTTCAGGACAACAGTCTTTCGTACCGAGAGGTTGTTTCAAGTGCGGGGATTTCAGCCACGTGCGGAGGTTCTGCCCCAAGCTTCGGGGCAAGGCATTGCAGCAGGGTTCTCAACCTATGATTACAGCACTAGTAGCCGCACCAGCTGTCTTGCAGTCCAGAGGTGGAGGGTAGGTGGGTAGGGGCCAGGCAGGTAGAGGCTAGTCAGGTTGCGCTCCAGCTAGATTATATGCTATCTCGGCCAGACCAGATGCAGTTGCCTCAGATGCCGTGATCAGACGCATTATTTCTGTTTGCGGTAGGGATGCTTCGGTATTATTTGATCCAAGGTCTACCTATTCATATGTGTCATCTCTGTTTGCTCATTTCTTGGATATTCCTCGTGAGTCCTTAGGTACTCTTGTTTTTGTATCCACTCCGGTGGCTGATTCTATTGTTATGGATCGGGTCTATCGGTGCTGCATTGGTACATTATGTGGTTATGAGACTAGAGCGGATCTTCTGCTTCTTGATATGACCGACTTTGAGTTCATCCTGGGCATGGCTGGTTATCTCCATATCATGCCATCCTTGATTGCCATGCCAAGACTATTACCTTGGCGATGCCAGAGTTGCCTAGATTATAGGTAATAACTTTCTTCAAAAATTTTTCAGAATTCGGGCATGTGGTTCCCGGTTGAATATAGGAATTCTTCAATTAGGGTTGGGAAATCACTTTAATAGTTAGGATATGAATTTTTGAACATTTATTGGCTATTTTATATAACATTTGACTAGTTTCGAGTCGTTTGGCATTGAGTTGAGGGTTTAAAGCACAATTGTGGACCGAAAAGTAAGCTTTGAGATGAGGTAAGTCTCTTTTCTAACCTTGTAAGAGGGAATTAATTCCATAGGTGAATTGATTTAATATGTGCTTCTATTTGTGGGGCCTACGTACGCAAGAGGTGACAAGAGCCCGCACGTAGGTACTAAGTATGCTTATGTTCGGGTAGTCTAGGACCCAAATCATGTTATACTGCGATGTTTGCACCCTACCTAATAATTTAATTGTTTAAAACATATTGGAACGTGATAAAGGAATTGTAAAAGGTCAAATTTCATTTACTTGAGTTTTGGACGGGTTACTTGACCGCTAATGAGAATTGGTGTTTCTTTGAATAATAGCCTCTTAATAATCTTTGAATCGGTTATTTATAAAGCATTTTCTCTTCTTGTAGAGCCGGCCGAATGCCTCGGTAATAGAATAGATGTATCTATGGCTCGTGCCGTTCGACCCTCGGCAATGCACAGTTTATATATTTGTATGTTGGATCGGGCCGTACGACTTGGGCATAATTCGTGCGTAATAATTCTTGGATCCCAATTATAATTGATATTGTTTCATGGGCTTGAGAGATTAATTTGTTAAATGATGGGAATTAATTTGGGATTTACTATTAGTGAAAGAATTGTTCATTTATTTCTTGTTATTGAGTTTTCAGCTATATTTATATAGTTCATGCTTAGTCATAATTTTAGTATTTTATTGTCAGCCCATAGTATGTGTCGAAGTCGACCCCTCATCACTAGTTCTTCGAGGTTATACTAGATTCGTACTGGGTACATGTTGTTTGTGTTCTCATGCTACACTTCTGCACTAATCGTGCAGGATCTGAGGCAGATGCATCTAGTTATCAGTCCGGCGCGCATCCTTGACTTCCTCGAGACTTAGCGGTGAGCTGTCTTCAGAGCCTGTTCTGCAGCACCCGAAATCTTCCTTTTGTTTTTACTTTCTATCTATTTCACTTCAGACAGTAGTGTAGTATTTTTTTTTTATATTCTACTAGTAGCTTATAAACTTGTGACACCATATCTTGAAAATTATGCTAGTAGACACATGATGATTTTTGGGTTATTTTGCTTATCTTATTTTCTATTAAAATTAGTTATCTCTCATCTTATTAAATTTTTACTTTCTATTTATGCATTAATTGAAAAAATCAGCTATTTTAAAATAATAAAAGAAACAATCATGTGGTTAGTTCACGATTGACTTGCTTAGCAGTAGCGTTGGGCGCCATCACGGCCCATAGGAGAAAATTGAGTCATGACAAAAGCAATATGATAAATCATAAGCAAATATAAAGCACAAGAATAATAGTGGGGTACAACTATAAGTTACATAATCTTCCTAAATTTTTTTTTTTAACAACATAAATTTATCGATCTCGTATCCTATCTCAACAACCCGAAAAATATCAAGTGCCAATATAAAATGGATAAGGAATACAACATAAAAGTCAGGCATTGGTGGAAGGATAATCCAGTGAATATTCTGACTATTTGCGGTATAACACATGATTATGCCGAGGTCGTACGGTCCAATCCAGAATAATGTGTACACTACCGAGGGTCAACCGGCATGAATCATAGATGCATCTATTATATTACCGAGGCATTCAGTCCACTCCACAAGAAAAGAAGGAACTCATCGAATTACGAGACACACGTTTACAATACAATACATGAGCATAAAGTGAATATAACCTTTACTGTTTCTTAAATAACTTGCCAACAACTCAAGGTGATAAGGTTCGGCCTAATCTCTCTCTCTCTCTCTCTCTCTATATATATATATATATATATATATATATATATATTTGTATGTATGTATTTCTAAATCAATTTCAGTTATAAATTCAATTAATTAAGCCAGTAGAATGAGTTCAAATAATTCAAATAATACATGATAAAGTCCTAAGTCTACCCGGACATAAACATGCTTCATCTACGTGCGGACTCTCGTCACCTCGTGCATATGTAGCACCTACAACTACTAGCACAAAACAATTACATCACCTAGGGGTAATTTGTAACGACCCGACCGGTCGTTTTGAGAATTAATGTCCGTTCGGCGGCATAAGGTTTGGAGAATCTTCGTATTATGTGCTATGACTTGCGTGTATGATCGAGTTCAGTTTTCGGATGATTCGGGGTCAATTTGGAAGAAGGATTCTTATTTTAGAAGCTTAGGCGGTAAGAGTTGACAAGAGTTTTGACTTCTGAATAAACAACTCCGAAATGGCATTTTGATGATTCCAATAGCTTCGTGTGGTGATTTTGGACTTACGCGTGCGTCCGGATTTGGATTTGGAGGTCCGTAAGGTAATTCGAAGCATTACGGCGAAAATTTGAAAAGTTAAAGTTATGGAAGGTTGAGAGGTTTGACCGAGGGTTGACTTTAGTAGTATTGGCGTCGGAAGGCAATTCCGAGAGTTGGGCTAGCTCCGTTATGTCATTTGGAACTTGCATGTAAAATTTGTCGTTGTTCCGAGATGATTTGATATGTTTCGGCACGAGTTTTGGAAGTTAGAAGATTTGAAAATTCAGAAGTTTGATTGGTGATGCGATTCGTAGTTTTGACGTTGTTTGATGTGATTTGAGACGTCGAGTAGGTCCGTGTTACGTTATAAGACTTTTTGGTATGTTCGGACAGGGTCCCAAGTGACTCGTGTGAGATTCAGATGGGGTTCGGATTGTTTGGAGCCTTGTTGAAGCTGCTGGAATTTTTGGCTGCTGGTGTCTTCACACCTGCACATGAGGGACCGCAGGTGCATGCTCGCAAAGGCGTGTTACCGGTCGCATAAGCGACCTTGGGAAAGTTGGCTGGGTAGGCTACGCAGAAGCAGAAGTTGGCTTCGCAGAAGCGAAGGAAGCGCATAAGCGATGGCCCGCTCGCACCTGCGTTTGCGCAGAAGTAGACTTTCTGCTGCAGGTGCAATGGTCCTGATGTCTAGTGCATTCGCAGAAGCGAGATTTGTTCACAAAAGCGAGCTCGCAGGTCCGAAAATCTGTCCGCAGATGCGAAACTGGACAAAAACATAAGGGATCGAACTTGGTCATTTTTTCATTTCGTTTTGAATTTTTGGAGCTCGGTTATGGGTATTTCAGGAGGGATTTTTCACAAGTTCGTCTTGGATAAGTGTTTTGTATCCGAAAGTGATTATATTTCATAATTTCATTGTTATTTTCATCAATTATCAGTGTATCAAATGGAAGAAATTTGAGAAAGTTGTAAAACCTTTCAAAAATGAAAAACAGAGATTTGGAGGACAATTCAGTATTGGAATTTGATAATTTTGGTATGGTTGAACTCGTATCTGAATGGATATTTGGCTTTTGTGAATTTTATTGGGTTTAAAGGTGCAGGCCCGGGGGTTGACTTTTAAATTTTTGTTAAAGATTGAAGTTTTATTATCCGAAGTTATTTCCTATGGGTTTTATTTATGATTTGATGTTTATTTTGGCTAGATTAGTGCCGTCCAGAGGTTGTTTCACTCGAGGAAGTCATTTTAGAGTAATGGTCTAGCTTCTTTGAGGTAAGTATCTTGCCTAATTTTGTGTGGAGGAACTACCCCTTAGGATTTGAGTCATTTATGCTACTTGTGTCATATGAAGGTTGTGTACGCGAGGTAACGAGTACGTGCGCGAGCTTAATTGTAGAAAATTGACCGTTTAGGGCTCTTAGGTTCATCTGCTCATTAGATGTGAAGTTGTTTCGTCATATTAAATTCTCCATTTACTAGTTTCACCTTTACGTGTCTTAATTAGAATTAATTACTTCATGTTCCACCCTTATTGCCGATTAAACTCTTATGTGCCTTAACTGAAGTTGTTGCCTCCTCTATTGCCATGCTATCCTTCCCAAATTGCCTATCTTAATTGACGTTATTATTATCTTTCCATAAATTGTCTATCCTTAATTGAAGTTAGTATTATCTTTACCATAATCACTTATCCTTAATTGAATTGTTGTATATTTTCCTAAATTGCTCAACTAAAATGAAGTTTTGTCACCCCTTATCGTTGTTGACTTATCCTTATTTGGATTTATTGATTTATGTTATCTCTCTTATCGTCGAGTTGTACTTTTGCAGAATCATTACTACACATTATCTCTTCCTTGTTGAGCTATTCTTGTTGAGACTACTATTCCCTGTTGTGTCCTTCTTTGTGAGCTCGTTCTCCCGTCTCTTTGTGTTCTTTAATTCCTGAGTTGATTTCCTTGTCGTTTTCTCGTGCTATTGTCATTGTTGTTGTTGTATTCAGTGTTGTTGAGCCGAGGGCTATGCTTGGTTGTGATATTGAAACTGCTTTGCGGAAATGTTGTGACATGTGGGCACATATTGTGAAAGTCATTTAATTGAGTTGTTATAGTTTTTCGTACGTGTTATTGTTGAGATAATTGTTATCTTGCTTGCACGAGGTTTCTTCCGTGCCGTTGTTATTGTGTTTGCACGAGGTTTCTGTCGTGCAGTTGTTATTGTGTTATACGAGATTTCTACGGTGCTATTGTTATTATTGATACGCATGTAGTGGTATAATGTCTAGGTGTTGAAACGCATGCAGTGAGATAAGGTGGGCTTGAAACGCGTGGCTAGTAGGTGAGATAACGTGGGCTTGAAACGCGTGGCTAGTAGGGGAACTAGTAGAAGCCATGCGGTGTGATAAGGTGGGCTAAAACGCGGGATGTTACTCGGGAAAATGATTTTCAAAACTAAATATAAAGGCTCCCGTGGTGATATAATAAAAAGTTGTTATTCATTTTATGATTTAAGACTACGATGCAGTACCTCGGCAGGGCTCCTGTTGTCCTTTCTCCATTCTTTTGTACCTCTCTTTGATTGTTGTTTTGCTCAGCGTACTTTTAATTATCTTCCTCCGTATTGCAATATTTTCTTAGTTCTGTGTAGTCAATCTTGTTGTGCCTATCGTTGCGCCCACCTCATTGCTGAATTATTTACACTGTACATTTCGTGGTGATCGTTTCTTATGAGCCATTAATTGTCTCTGCTCTTATTTGTTGACTTGAATTGTGTTAGAACTCTTGCACAAGAATACACATAATTAAATCACCTATATAGGTTTTAGAAGATGAATCCTGGCGTTATATTGTCCATTATACGTACTCTTGTCTACTTGCCTTATGTGTGAGGATTGTTCTATTGGCACGTGAGTTGTCCGTGCGGTTATGAGTTGTAATGTGGGCACAAGATGCCAAGTGATTAGGGTTCATGAATTATGACCCGTGAACTGTGATTATGAGGTTCAGTACCTCGTGGAAATGCTTGAATAGATCTGGTGTGACAGCGGTTGATCTTATTGTGTTGTTGCTGGTTTTCACTTTATTTGGTTTCACCGAACGTAGATTATGTTCAGCTTACTCTACAGTATTATTACCTAACTGTTTACTATCAAATATTGTTGTTACTAGTGTATCATTGCAGGTATTATTTTGTATTCTTTATCCTGCTTGACTTTATATTAATATTGTTTTCTCTGTTAGTTCACCTTTACACTTGTTCAGGTTGTTTAGTCCGGTAGGTGTCTTGACAATCCGTCGTCACTACTCCACCGAGGTTAGTCTTGATACTTACTGGGTACCGCTGTGGTGTACTCATACTATGCTTCTGCGCATTTTTGTGCAGATCCAGGTGCCTCGGTTGTTGTTGATTACTAGCTGGCTGGTTGAGCATTTCCATGGAGACTCAAGGTAAACCAGTCGTCGCGTTCGCATGCCTCGGAGTCACCTTATGATGTTGTACTTATACTATTTAATTCTATCCTGAACAGTTGTATATAGGAATTTTCTAGCAAACTCAGTAGAGCTTATGACTTGTACTACCGATTTTGGGATGTTATTTCATGTAGTAAATGTTGAGTTCATTTAGAAATATCTTGTTTCTGCTTAATAGTTCTGTTGGTTAATTTCTGTCAATTTTTTCAATAAGGGTTAGGCTTACCTAGTCATAGAGACTAGGTGCCATCATAACATCCTACGGTGGGAAACTCGGGTCATGACAAGTTTTCCTTTCACAAGGTTAGACATGAGACTTCCCTCACTCCGAAGTTCCATAACCGGCTCCCACGCCTCTCTAACACATCAAACCAATGACCATCAATCTGAAACTAGTCAAACCAGGTGCAAATCAATCAAAATATACTCCAATGCGTATAATTTAACAATTTATAATAATTCTGAACCCGCTTGAAAAGTCAACAAAGTCAATCCTCAGGCTGACGTGCTCGGATTCCGAAAATTTTTGAAGATAAACATTACCCATAGCACCACGAACTCAAATATATAATTTATTCCCAATTCATATCCAGTTTCGTGCTCAAAATAAAAAAATACAAAATTCTAGGTTTCCTCATAAAATCCCATAATTTCCATAAATTTGTCATGTTAAATCCTTATGAAATTGATGTATTTAACTTAAAACAAGTGGGAAACAACTTACCTTGTATTTCTTGATGAAAACCTTTTCAAAATAGCTCCCCAAATTTGGCCACCCAAGTGAAAATGAGAGAAAAGTGAGCCAATTCCCGAATTAAAAAGGGACTCTGCCCAGATGACACTTCTTCCCGAACGCGGCAGTGCCCTTACGTTCGCAAAGCTCAACAAACTCAGGACCAAAAACTCTTCTTCGCGAATGCAAGGTTGTTCTCGTGAATGCGGTACTTCACCAGGCTACTCTACGCGAACACGAGACAAGGCTCGCAAACGCGAAGACCAAAGCAGCCACTAGACCAACTCTTTCATCGCGAACGCGAACATCCAATCTCAAACGCGAATCCTTGCCCCCCAACCCATCTCGACCGCGTAACAACAGTCGCGAACGCGAAGGACATAATCTCAGCAGCCAAAAATCCTTCTTCGCGAATGCTTGAATCTCTCTGTGTTCGCGAATAACAGAACCAGACATCAACAACCAGCAATAGCAAATCCTCCATACTTGGTCTGAAACCATCCCGAAACACACATAAGCTCCCCCGGGACCTCGTTCAATCATACCAACCAGTCCCAAAACATCACATGAACTTACTCGAGGCCTCAAATCACACCAAACATCATCTAAACTACGAATCGATGATCAAAATCTCCTTTCAACTTTCAAACATTCAAACTTCAACGAATGCATCCGATTCATACTTAGCCGGAATGACGCCAAACTTTGCACACAAGTCACAAATCACGATATGAACCAATTCCAAGGCTCGAAACCAAAATGAATATCGATAACACCAAAATCCACCTCAAACCTAACTTAAGAAATTCTTAAAATTTCAAAATGCCAACTTTTCATTATAAGAGCCGAAATGCTCCCGGACCACCCGATACTCAACCCGAACATACGCCCAAGTCCGAAATCATCATACTAACCTATTGGAATCTTCAAATCTCGATTACGAGGTCGTTACTCATAAGTCAAACCTTAGTCAACTCTTCCAACTTAAAACTTCCAAATTTAGAATTTTCCTTCCGAAACAACTCCGAATGTCCCGAGATTCAATTCCGGCCGCACGTACAAGTCACAAAACATGAAGGGAAGCTACTCACGGCCTCAAACCGCTGAACGACGCACTAGAGCTCAAAATGACCGGTCCGGTCGTTACATTCTCCCCCACTTAAACATACATTCGTCCTCAAACGTGCTAAGAACTATTCCGGAGTTGTCCAAAATCACTGTTTAATACCTCATGCACTTACCCTTGCTACCACAACCCATCTGAGCACATTAGCTCGAGCCAGACTGAAGATCCTCCCTATAACCATAGCTAACAAGCCTTAGAACCAAATTCCCATATCCAGAATGCTCCACGAGACTCGATTCTAACATACGAACACCGCATCAATCACTACACACTGTACCCAAAACATGATCATGCACCTATGCCAAATTACACACCACGCACCACTTAAATCGTTTGCCCCTAATGATATCCTTCGACCATAATTGCTGCAATTTCACGAATCTAATGCCCGCAATACACCTCATAACACATATAAGCCCTGTTCCAACTCTCTCAATACTACCACGATGAAAGAGATGCGTAGAAACTCATAAACACCTACAAAATCAATCAATCATGGAGTCTCTCCACTGACAAGAACCATTACCTCATTCTGAACTGAATGACGATTTTTTCTCTTTAATATAACCTACATATATCTGATTACACTAATCTCAGGTCCAATAACCTCGTCGCACCTAATACAAGCTGCTCGGGTAATGAGCCACCTCAAACACCGTCTAAAATCTCATACAGCGCCGTCAAAGCGCCAACAAGCTACAACTCGAATATGACCCATAGGGAAGAACAAACTTTGGCAAAGAACCATCCATCCCGCGTAACGAATAAAATGGCCAAACTGATGTTATGGCTCTATCTGAGCGATAAGAAACAACGCACACAAAAAAGTATAAGGAACCGTAATTAAAATCTCACTGTTGCGGTGTGCAACCTGATCCATCTATGACATTGTTGCGGCGTGCAACCCGATCCAAATATGACACTTTTACAGCGTGCAACCCGATCCACATATGACATCATTGTAGCGCGCAACCCGATCCACACAACACACCCATGGCAGCGTGCCGCCCGATCCGAACAATATACTCGTGGTGGCGTGCCACCCGATTCACAGAACAATCAATAAGGAAACACCCATCAAACCCTAATACCTATACTTACAAATGCTCGAATATCGACCACAAGCCCGCCAAGTGTATAATACGACCTTGGGGAGACAGATAGTGCCACTTGCTACAAAAATCCAAGCACGACTATGGTGCAATAAATGACCTGCATCTCGAGAGCCATCTTGCTCATATAACACCACAAGCTACAAGGGATCACGACACATGTGCTAATAACCAAGTCGTCACATAACCGACATGGCACAATAAAGTATTACGTGGAATAGCTGGAGACGGGAACAACATCCAACGAAGACTCCTCCGTAAGCAACGGTACGCTGAATCAACACCGAACCGCAACCTTGATCCTCAACTTCCAATTCCATGCCGCTCACTACACCTACCATGCCACTATGCGAGAGTACAAGAATTCATCATAACCCCTAAATACTAGTAGAATAAACACTTCATTAGCTAAAAACCTTTCATTTAACTCATTTCAAAATAACCATAGCAACACACAACTAAATTCCCATAACCGCAGATAATACAAATCTCAAGTCGTGGTCTAAACCGCCATAATCCTTCAGGGATCCATTTGCACATAAGAAGGCCATTTGAATCAAATACCTCCCAAACCAATCAATTTATGGTGGTTGTCAAGCCCGTACATACAACCACTGTATAACATAACACACCAAAGGAACTGATCATTACAACAATCATGCTGATTCAAACCATTACCAACCGACCCAACTGCTTCCAATCTACTCTTCACTTGCCTTAGAAATAATAATAGCTCCGTTCAAAAAACATAACAAAACTAAATCAGCACTGATCCTGAGTGACCCAAATCACGAGACCACATCATCCCAATACCCATGAACTATCTCATACCCTCCTCATGCGCAAAATAGGTCTCCAGCTGGTACTCCCATTCTAAAAGATCCTCTACGAATCCGAAGTTGTTTCCTTCCATCTCTCTAACATTGCACGGCAGACCCCTGGTGCTTACATAGGAACACTCCAAGTCCCTTTCATAATCCACAACAAAACTCGATCCTTACCCACACAACGGACCCAAAATCCTTAGACACTACACTTTAATTCTTGAACCCACTAGAACTATTATTGAGAGTCACCCACTCGGACCAAACTCCAACACTCTGTTAGCATATGAATACTCTCACAGAAGCAACCAGATGAATTTTTTTCCTTGCACATCACATCCACAAGAAGCAAAAACTTTGAGTCTTCCCAAAACCTGCACATGAATCGATAAGGCGAAATATAGCACACATTCATCAAGTTCTTTGCTCGAATTACCCCTGATGATTTTTTTCTTACTCATAAATAGTCCGCTAGTGCACATATAACCAAAAACTGCACAAGTAGACGACCACATCACCCTATCGTAGACTGTGGGCTCCTCCACTTAGCTTTAAGCTACAATCACATTAATGTAGAACCCACAAAGATACCTCCTTCTCAATTACCATGATCTTGCATCGCTAAACCCGCCAAATATCTCATAATCTCTTGTTAAACTTTTTCATGAACATTTCAAATTATCAGCAATCGCATATTCGATCTTCTGCCGGGTAGTAAGTAGAACTCTTCGTAGAAACATCCTCAAAATCACGCAACTGCTAACCTGCTCACAGGAGATAGCCCACCTGTGGAATTCCATACTGACATCTTCCAACGATGTTACACTAGGTACAACCACCAAGCGATCAGTAAAACCCTCCTGAGCCCGTACTCGTCCACCAGCTGTAAAAGTCTGCTCATTCCCTATTGACATCAACTGAAAGTACGACAATACATTGCAAACTCGAAGTCATGTCACATCCCATAACGATATTCAAGCTTTTACACCCCTCTTCATTCCAAGCAAACTCTTCTCTATTATATTCAATCTTCCTCAGTACAGTAGCCACCATCCCAAATGAAAGTTATAGGCTTAGTCACTGACCACCATGATTCCGAAATCGCTCTAAAATCTTCTCAAGGCATGTGGTTTCCTACCACAGAATCCATGCGCTACTCTGCCACTCCCACTTCAGTTAAACCATCTCCTTTAAGCGACTTCTCGACCTCTACTTTTCATACTTGACCTGCTAGCAATTCCGCCACCGCGAGACACCTCCCACCATGTCATTCCTCCTCCTTTGCTGCCAAGATACTGCCTCAAATCATAATCCATCTTTGTAGAACCCAAACGGGTAATTTGCCACCAACTTTGAGACTCCTCGAAGATCACCTTTCTCGAGCCATCAACATCATAAACACTGATTTAATTCAATCGCTACACATCGCCATCTGAGACAACCGCTTCTTAGGCATCATTTCACAACAGCCTGCCCCTAAGGAAAATCAAAGAATACCATAATACCGATGAACCTTAACACGTTCAAACAAGGACGATGACACCACATCACAAATGAGAATTACACCATGCTCAAAATTATCAAGTCTCGTTACTCCATTAACCAAAGTCTAAACATTCACAATCTGATTTCCTTTCCTTCGCTGGAATTAAATGTCGAACCTCTAACCCATGAACCGAGAAATCCTCCTTTCGAGTCATCCACTCCCGCGGCCCATAAATGAGCAATCTACCATTCACAACAGCACAGCACGATAACAACGCACGAATATCATAACAATATGTGCATAAGCTCAAAACGGTAGGCAATATTGATACATGGCTTAAATGACAAAACCCCGTTGCACCAGAAGACGATAATAACTCGCTCGAATATGCAGGGAGGAACATCCTGCACCATATCTGCATTACTACTAAAACTCCTCAATGCCCAATTGATAACAAGTGCTCCACGTCGCATAACATTGAGTAGGAGAAAATGAAGGCATAAGCTTTAATGGAATCAAATCACACGATGAGCAATCAAGAAGGGAAGTGCTCCTAACAGCCCTGTTGCCTCTCAAAGATAAGTATAGACGTCTCTACCGATCCTCAGGACTCTACTAGACTTGCTCATGACTTGTGAGACCCAAGTGAACCTAGAGCTCTGATACTAAGCAATCACGACCCAAAACCCAATATAGGTCGTGATGGCGTCCAACGTCGCCGTTAGGCAAGCCAATGGTGAACTAACAACTTAATTATTCATTTTATTATTTTTGAAATCATAAATCTTGTTAAGTGGAGACATAAATGCATTAAAGTCGTAGAAAACTACAATTTAAATTATATACAAGTAAAAGTGTAGCAAGGTTAAGCAAAACCATAAACAAATTATAGAACATCCAAAACCCGGTGTCACAAGTGCATGAGCATTTATTAGGGAATACAATAATGATATAACATCTGTTTGGAATGTAAATAAGATAGGATAAAGTAAACAGTACGATGGAGACTCTGTGGGCTGCGATATGTAGCTTGGAATGCAGTTCACCATAAAGTCTCCTCAGCAGCTGCGCCTACACGCCAAGATGACCGCCGATTAAACCTGTCATATCCTGCATATTTAGTGCAGAAGTGCAGCATGGGTACATATATCAACGTGTACCCAGTAAGTATCTAGCCTAACCCCAAAGAAGTAGTGACGAGTAGTCGACATCGACACTTACTAGAGGTCCAATAAAGCAATATGACAAATCATAAGCAGATATGAAGCACAATAATAATAATGGGGTAAAATGGTAAGTTACATAATCATCCTAAAATTTCTTTTAACAATATAAATTTCTCAATCTCATATCATATCTCAACAACTCGCAAAATATCAAGTTCCAATATAAAATGGATAAGGAATACCATATAAAATGCCAAGCATCGGTGGAAGGGTAATCTCGAATATTCGGACTGCTAGTGATATAATGCACAATCAAGTCGAGGTCGTACGGGCTGATCCAGAATAATGTGTACACTGCCGAGGGTCGACCGGTATGAACCATAAATGCATCTATTATACTGTCGAAGCGTTCGGCCCGCTCCAGAAGAAAGGAAAGAACTCGTCGAATTACGAGACACATGCTTACAATACAGTACATGAGCATAAAGTAAATATAACCTTTACAGTTTCTCAAATAACTTGCCAACAACTCAAGGTGATAAGGCTCGGCCTTATATATATATAT
>MCJB01012474.1:36520-54575 GCA_002018475.1 Nicotiana obtusifolia
ATATATATATAAATATTATAAATTCACTTAATTAAGCCAGCAGAATGAGTTCAAATAATTCAAATATTACATGATAAAGTTCTAAGTCTACCCGGACATAAATATGTTTTAGCTACGTACGGACTGTTGTCACCTCGTGCGTACATAGCACCCACAAATGGTAGAACATAACAATTACATCACCTAGGGGGTAGTTTGCCCCTCACAAGGTTAGACAGGAGACTTACCTCGCTCCGAAGTTCCATAACCAGCTCCCACACCTCTCTAACACTTCAAACCAATACCCATCGATCCGAAACAAGTCAAACAAGGTACAAATCTAAAAATATACTCCAATGCGTATAATTTAACAATTTATAATAATTCTCAACTACGCTAGAAAAGTCAACAAAGTCAACCATCAGGCTCACATGCCCGGATTCCGAGAATTTTCGAAGATAAACATTACTCATAGCTGAACGAACTCAAATATATAATTTATTCCCAATTTCATCTCCAATTTCGTGGCCAAAATCCAAAAATACAAAATTCTAGGTTTCCTCTTAAAATCCCACAATTTCCATAAATTTTCATGTTAAACCCTTATGAAATTCATGTATTTAGTACAACAAGTGGGAAATCACTTACCTTGTGCTGCTTGATGAAAACCTCCTAGAAATAGCTCCCCATATTTGGCCACACAAGTGAAAATGAGAGAAAAGTGAACAAACTCCTGAATTAAAAAGGGACACTGCCCAGACGACCCTTCATTGCGAACGCGGCATTGACCTCGCGTTCACAAAGTTCAACAAACTCAGGACCAAAAAATCTTCTTCCCGAACGTGAGGATGGGCTCACGAACGCGGTGCTTCACCAGGCTGCTCTACGTGAATGCGAGAGAGGGCTCACGAACGCGAAGACCAAAGCAGCCACTAGACCAGCTCCTTCACTGGGAACGTGAACATTCAATCACGAATGTGAAGCCTTGCCCCAACCCATTGCGAACGCGTGACGACATTCGTGAACGCGAAGGACAAAATCTCAGCAGCCAAAAATTCTTCTCCGCGAATGCGTGAATCTCTTCGCGTTCGTGAAGAACAGATGCAGACACCAGCAACCAGCAACAGCAAATCCTCCAAACTTGGTCCGAAACCACCCTAAAACACATCCAAGGCCCTCGGGACCCCGTTCAATCACACCAACCAGTCCCAAAACATCATACAAACGTACTCGAGATCTTAAATCACGCCAAACATTATCCAAACTACGAATCAAAGATCGAAACCTCCTTTCAACTTTCAAACATTCAAACTTCGATAAACGCGTCCGATTCATACTTAAACATGCTCGAATGACGCCAAAATTTGCACACAAGTCACAAATTATGATACGAACCTATTCAAAGGCTCGGAACCCCAAACAGACATCGATAACACCAAAGTACAATTCAAACCAAACTTAAGAAATTCTTAAACTTTCAACATGCCAACCTTTTATATAAGCGCTGAAATGCTCCCGGACCACCCGATACTCAACCCGAACATACGCCTAAGTCCTAAATCATCATATGAACCTATTGGAACCTTCAAATCCCGATTACGAGGTCGTTTACTCAAAAGTCATACCTTAGTCGACTCTTCCAACTTAACGCTTCCAAATTTAGAATTTTCCTTCCGAAACAACTCCGAGCTTCCCGAAATTCAATTTCGACCACACATACAAGTCAGAAACATGAAGTGAAGCTACTCACGGCCTCAAACCGCCGAACGATGCGCTAGAGCTAAAAATGACTGGTTAGGTCGTTGCACAGTCAGGACCCAAAACCCACTATAGGTCGTGATGGCGCCCAATATCGTCGTTAGCAAGCCAACGATGAACTACCAAATTACTTGTTCATTATATTACTTTTGAAATCATGAATCTTATTAGATAGAGAGATCGATGCATCAAAAATTGTAGATACGTATGATTTAAGTAAAATATAAAGTAAAAGTGTCTCAATGGTAAGAAAAATCATAAACAAATTCTATAACACCCCATACCCGGTGTCACAAGTGCTTGAGCATCTACTAGGAAGTACAATAACAATACAACATTTGTCAGGAATACAAGATAAACAGGATAATATAAATAATTAAGATGGAGACTTTCATATGCTGCGGATCATAACTTGAGATGCATTTCACTGCAAAGTCTCTACAATAGCTACGCCTTTTGCGCTCAAAAGACCACGAGAAATATATACCTGCACAATAAGTCCAAAAGTGTAGCATGAGCACGGAAATCAATGGTACCCAGTAAGTATCTAGCCTAACCTCGGAGAAGTAGTGACGAGGGGTCGACATCGACACTTGCTAGTGGTCCGATAAATCAAGCACAGTAGAAAATAAACAAATATGAAGCATGGTAATTAAAAAGTGAAAGCAAATATAGGTACATGATACGATCCTCTTCTGAACAGCAAACACAACTCCTCAAATATTGGTTACCTCTTCAAATGAAGTATATAATGTGGTCCCCACCAGATAGGTCATCACAACTCAAGTCAAGAAAAGTCATGGATACACTGGTTTCTTGTCAAATATTACGCACAATTCTGTCGAGGCGAACGACCCAATCCCATAAGAGTATTTCATGAAGTTGCGGAGGCGAACAACCCGATCCTATAGGAGTGTGATACATGATAATGCCAGGGCGAATAGCCTGACCCCATAAGAGTGTGTTACATGATACTACCGAGGCAAACGGCCCGATCCCATAGGAGTGTGTTACATGATACTATCGAGGTGAACGGCCCGATCCTATAAGAGTATTTCTTGAAGTTGTCGAGGCAAACAGCCTGATCCCATTAGAATATGAAGCTTTTACAGGTCTTTGATCCCACTCACAAATATAAGTGTAAGTTATAAGATTCAAAAATACTTTTCGATGGATACGCACAACACGAAAGAAATCAGTAAGGGAAGTAAAATTTCTACGGCTGAACAAATAGCTTGTCAAGTATCTAAAATAGCGAGTCCATTATTTTACGTGAGTCTAGTCTCAGGTCATAATGCAAATTAAAGCAATTGAACTAGCAAGAATACCATAAATAATACAATCAAAACATGGCTTGGGTCTAAGTCTACTCGGACATAATCAAGAATTCTAGCATACCCACGGACACTCGTCACCTCAACGTGTGTAGCTCCCTCAACATGTAGCACATAACAAATATAATACCTATAGGGTAATTTTCCCCTCACAAGGTTAGACATGACATACCTCGCTCCGAAATCCGATAACTAGCTTCAACCCCTTTCTAACACCTGAAACTGATTCCAAACGATCCGAAACTAATCAAACAACGTGCAAACCAATTAAAATATACTCCAATACTCGTAATTTAACAATTAGAAATAAATTCCCAACTCCTCAAGAAAAGTGAACAAAGTCAATCCCCGGGCCCACGCGTCCAGATTTCAAAAATTATCGAAAATTATTATTATATATAGTTTATATTCTGAAAATCATCCATGAATTGACCCTCAAGTCAAAGATTTACCATCTCATAATGTTGGGGTTCAGAACCCCAATTTCTACAATCCAAACATGGATAAAAATAATAACCAATAAAAATAATCATGGAAAAATATCAAAATAAAGGCCAGATATTTATCCCCTTCTTGAGACGAGAACATCACCGTGAAAATCACCTCAAACGAAGCTCTAGAACTCAAGATATGCTCAAAATACTAAAATGCTCGGTATGTCCATTTAAAACACGGTGAAGGCGATTTTTGTTCTTCGCCTTCGCGCGACACCTTCACATTCGCGAAGACCAATTTTTCGCGTTGACCGTTCAACCCAAATTTCTTTCTTCACATTCCCGAAGAACAAAGTCCACATCAGAAACCAACAATCTTTCCTGACATGGAAATGAATATAACTCTCCCATACGACCTCGGAATTCGACGATTCTTATTGCTGTGGTTCCAAAATTACCATACAGATCTAATGGCTCAATCCAATCATAAATCAAAGGTCATTTTCTCAATATGGTACCTTTTATGTCCAAAGAAAAGACATTAAAACATCAAATAAGAGCGCGATACAACCCAAACACATCCGAAACACACCCGAGGCCCCTGGGACCCTGTCCAATTACACAAACTAGTCCCAAAACATAATATGAACCTACTCGAGACCTCTAATATCACTAAACAACACCAAAATCATAAATCGACGATCAAATCCTCCTTTTAACTTTCAAACATTCAAACTTCGACGAACGTGTCTGAATTGCACTTAAACATTCCGAAATGACGCTAAACTTTACGTACAAGTCATAAATCACGATACGAACCCATTCCAAGGCTCAAGACCCCAAACGGACATCTGTAACACCAAAGTGCACTTCAAACAAAACTTAAAAAATTCTAAAACATTCGAATTGCAAACTTTCCACAATAAGCGCCGAAATGCTCCCGGACCACCCGATACTCAACCCAAACATACACCCAAGTCCGAAATTATCATACGAACCTATTGGAACCTTCAAATCCTAATTCAGAGATCATATACTCAAAAGTCAAACCTTGGTCAACTCTTTCAACTTAAAGCTTCCGAATTGAGAATTTTCCATCCGAATCAACTTCAAACCTCCCGAAATTCAATTCCGACCACACGTACAAGTCATAAAACATGAAGTGAAGCTACACAAGGTCTCAAACCGCCGAACGACATGCTAGAGCAAAACGATCAATCGGGTCGTTACAGAGCTCTCGTAGTTGCTTCCACTTTTTTTTATGGTGCAAACATTAGTGGAAAGAAGTTCCAAGTGCCAAAAGAAAAATTTATTAATATTAAAGGGCACATTAAGCAATATTTTATGTGACACTGGTAGCACAATGTAATATATTACCGTCCCCATTTTTGACGACATAGTACATATACTTATACTTTTTATTTAAAGCACCTAACTCTTTGGCTTTTTGCTAACTTATGGAGGAAAGGGACTCTAATTTTTGCTTTTCCTAACGCACTTTTGTCGCTTCTTTTTTCTCTTGGGGCGAGAGAACATGAATATTTTCCGTGCTCTAGGAATAAGAAAATTTGATTGGAAGTGTTTGGCCAAGCCGTTTCAATCTTGAAAGAATTTTTTTAAATGTCTTTTTTTCAAACTTAAAGTATTTAGTTTAGTTTTTGGTAAGAAAAAAATATTTTTGAGGAGAAGGAGAAGTAATTTTGAAGAAGCAGAAAAAATAACTATTTTTCAAGCACTTTTGAGAAAAATACACTTGAAAGTAATTTTTAAAACCTTGGCAAAACACTAATTGCTACTCATAAGTGCTTTTCAAATTAATTAGCCAAACACAAACTACTTCTCACCAAAAGTACTTTTGAGAAAAACACTGTTCATCAAAAGTACTTCTCAAAATAAGCTGATTTTTGCAATTTGGACAAACAGGCTAATAATCGCAGCATAATTTTTTTTATTGTATCATTGTACTTAACATATTGTACAAAGTGATTCGTCTTATTATTTAAATTATTTAATTTTATTTATCATGAATAATTATTATAGTTATTTTTTAAATAATTTGATAATATAAAAATATTGTATACTATCAATATAAAAATTAATTTAATTGGGAGACAAAGATAATCAGCTTGGAAGTAGAAAATAGCAAAGTTGTTTGTTGGGAAAAAGGATTGCAGACCTCAGCACTCTCGGAAGGCAATCTCCAAATCACCGGACAATGATTTGCATATAATCAGCTTTTTGTTTTTGCGATATTAGAAAATCCTTTTAGAAGTTAAGTTTAAGATGGCTTTAAACAGTGGCAATCGTTTGAAGATCCTATCGCCAGCACCGGGGAGGGGGAGGGTCGGAAATTAAATAAAAGACAAGTAAGAATAACCGTTATTCAATTAGTAAGAATTAGTGGCTTAAAGAGACAATTAATCAACTAATCAGCCTGCTTACATGTATAGGCAAGAGCAACTCGTTGTGCGCTTTCTCAATTGAAAACAAAAATTATCAAGATTAGCCTACTAACTATTTCATCTCTCTATTAAATCATTTCTCAAGACCGGAAATAAAAACTTCAAGATCTATCTCCTCCCAGATAATTCACGTGCCAATAATAAAAAACATTATATTTCCTTGTCCCCTCGTGCCCGCATTTCATATCACATCTGCACGGACAGTTCACGTGCCAAAAACATAATCATTATATTTCTCCGGCACCTCGTGCTCACATTTCATATCACAGCTGCACGGACATTTCACGTGCCAAAAACATAATTTGCCCGGCAATAGCCACAGGCTCACAATTTCAACATAGATTCAGACTATTATCAAGTTTACCAAAACAACAAAACAAGTTGCACAAGATATAAAAATAAACACAAGGAAGATCACAACATCACATGAAAATTACCAATGCAATAACCCCACATGATCATATAAAAAACCCTGACAGTAACCTCACATCATCACATATCATCCCTGATAATAGCCACCCTTATCTCTCCTATTTCCACTCGTATCACTCCATATAATAGACACTCTTATCCCTCCACCCTTATCTCTCCTTATAATAGCCTTCCTTATCGCTCTATATAATAGCCACCATTATCTCTCCTCCTAGATATTACTCCAACACACATAACCACACTGAAATGTCACCCTTACAGCCGCTGCATATTATCAACGGTGGGATGTAACCCTTACGTCTGCATAATAATAACTCAAATCGCATAACAATTTACAATTCATATTACAAATTGCCCATAGGCCACAACCATTTCCAAAGTACAAACAAATCAATTAATTTCACAGTAAATAGCCTAAGGCCATACACAACATTTATGAATTTTCTAAAAATAACAATATAACTGAAAAGTAATTCAACAAGGAAAACAACATCCTTTAATCACAACTTCAGCTAAATAATTAATGCTTATTATTAACTTAATTTCCCTTTAATTATTTACAGATAAAAATCAATAATGAAATTAAATTCCACAAACACGGCAGCTTAACAATAAAAGTGCTCACGAATGGACAAGAGATTAATAATTCCAAATAAGCATTTAGGAGCAACTCGGCAAGTAAAGAATGCGACATGGAAAATAAAAGATTTAACAAGTGCCAACTATTTCCAATTTAATATATAAGGGTGTCTAAGAATATTAACAAATATAATTTGCACATATAAGCAAAGTACGTACTCGTCATCTCGCATACACGGCTTTCAATCACACCATTTCCATATTAAACTCAATGCCTAAGGGGTAATTCCCCCACCCAAGGTTAGGCAAGATACTTACTTTTTTTTGAATTTATGCAGATATTACAAAACAACCTTCTTGCATGAAATGACCTCTGAACGCCTCAATTCTAGCCAATTATAACTTCATTAAAATTCATCGGAAACAATTCCAGATAATAAAACGCCGACTTAAAATTTCACTTTAAAAAGTCAACCGAAGGTCAATGTGGGGCCCGCATCTCGGAACCTGGCAGAATTTCTACGAAGTTCGAACACCCATTCCGATACGAGTTGAACCATACCAATTTTATCAAATTCCAATAACAAATCGACCTCCAAATCTTCATTTTACATTTTCGGACGATTTCACAATTTTTCTCAATTTCTTTAATTACATCCGAAATAAATAATGAATATAACCATGGATTTATGAAATATAATCGCTTTCGGATATAGAACACTTACCCAAGTCAAAGTCGTAAAGAACTCCTCTAAAATCGCCCAAAATCCAAGCTTCAAACTCCAAAAACGAAATGAAGAAAATGACCATTTTTGGTCCTTAAGTTTATGTCCATTTTTGCACCTGCGGACAGATTTATCGCGCCTGCGAGCTCGCTTCTACGAGAAAAACTACGCTCGAATCACACTGGCCATTGCCCTCTCGCACCTGCATTATTCTCCTCCACTTCTGTACAAACGCAGGTGCGAGACTTCCCTCGCTTCTGAGCAATATGTCGCTTTTGCGACGAGCCTCACGCTTCTGCGATCACGCAGGTGGCGGAATTGCTTCGCACCTGCAACCTCTGTCCAGTCCCCTTCCAGTCGCTTCTGCAAGACACTGCCTCAGTTCTGCGAGGTCACTTCTGCGATCAAGCATCCGTAAAAGCGATTGCACTAGCAATCAAAATTCCAGTAGCTCCAACCAAGGTTCAAAAGATCTGAACCGCGTCTGAAACTCATACGAGCCAACCGGGACCTCGTCCGAATATACCAATATGTCCCATAACACAACACGGACCTGCTCGAGGTTTCAAATTATATAAAACAACGCTGAACTTACGAATCGCGCCTCGAATTAAATTATGAGTTTTCAAATCTTCCAACTTCTATAATTTGCGCCGAAACGTATCAAATCAATCCGGAATGACTTCAAATTTTTCACACAAGTCATAAATGACGTAATGGAGTTGTTCCAACTTCCGAAACTGAAATCCAAACCTGTTATCAATAAAGTCAACCCTCGGTCAAACTGATAAATATTTCAAACTTCAACATTTCCAATTTTCGCCAAAATGCACCAAAGTTTCCTACGGACTTCCAAATCCAAATTCGGACGTACGCCTAAGTCCGAAATCACTTTACGAAGCTACCGAAATCATAAAAATTTCATTCTAGAGTTGTTTGCTCAAAAGTCAAACTCCGGTCAACTCTTTTCATTTAAGCTTCAAAAATAAGAATTGTTCTTTTGATTGAGTCCCGTATTATCCGAAAACCAAACTCGACCACACACGCAAGTAATAATGTACATTACGAAGCTGCTTGGGACCTTAAGCTACTGAACGGGACGTTAATTCTCAAAACTACAAGTCGGGTCATTACATTCTCCCCCTCTTAAACGAATGTTCGTCCTTGAATGTGCCAAGAATATTTCTGAGGACATTAAATTACTGCGTGTATTCTTCATATATTTACTCGCAGGTGATTCTACGTTACCGCAAATTAACATGGGGCCGACAACAACATCTCAGTTGAGATTATTTCTCCTGTTTACACTTACTAGCCTTGAAACCAAATTTTTTTGCACTCCAAATATTTTCAACAGGACTGATTTCTACATCAACACATGGTATTAGTCTCAACTGGCTGTAGCAACTCGTGCCTACACTTGCACGGCACATTCATACAACGTAACGCAAAATACATAGGCCCATGATCAATCAGCTCCGGCAAATGAATCTCATCTCAGTTAAAGCCTAGTTTCAACTCTTCACAATAATGATAACAATGCATGGAACATGAAAACCTTGTAATTATTCATCTAAATCGTCGAGTCACATTTAACGTCATCTGGGAACACACCTCTTAGGCCAAAACACAATATCCACCACACAAATACGACTAATATGTGCAGATAAAGACACAAAAGAATTATAAAACAAGCCCCAGCAGGCATCACTCCCTGTCTATACTATAATGCAAACAAATTTCATAAGGGAGAATTAAAACACATGAAGTTAACCACAAAGATCTCATCTCGATATAACTTCCACCGCGGCACGTACCCCGGTCCAAACATATCAGTTTACATTAAAACGCGAGCATCTCCTCCTCAGTTCTGAATCATAAGTATTATGCACATTGTGACAATTAAAACTTCCTACTTCGTTTTTCTTCTCTTAATAAATCCCGAAAAATAATTTTACAACACATAATGAAGCCCCATAACGGTAGGACATTAAATTCATAATTTTTAACCAAACTATCTCGAATTTATATCAAAACCCAATGTAGTGAGTAATAGAAAGTCACTTTTGGACTCATAGCACTCATTAGCATGCAAAACAAAATGATAGGCACGGGCTAACACCATAAAATCTCCCAACAGGGATAAACACGTGAGTGGTGTACAAAATCACAAACTCGCCCTATATGGAGCATGATTGGAGGTCTCACCTCGATAATCAGAATTGAATCAAAATAAGAATTAGGCTCCTCTATTATGAATTAAATCATACCTGTAATGATACCATCTGGTGTAGCGGCCTTAGCCTTACCGTAGCAAATTTATCAATGGGCTGGGCCTCCCCCTCTAGGGCGCCCTCTATCCGCCTGTCCTCCACCCCTAACTAGCTGTGCATGTGGAGTATTAACTGGAGTAAAGCTTGTAGCCTGAGTGTTATAATGAAATTCACCTCTCCCAAGTCTGGGACAATCTCTCATGATGTGCCTGGTATCACCACACTTATAACAACCCCTCTGTGGGGGAGGCTAGTCATACTAAGTCTGTGCCGGATAACTGGAATAGCCACTGTAAGAACCCCATATCGGTGGCGCACTAAAAGTACTAACAGGAGCACTATGAGTATTCTAAATTGCGGACCGGGATGACCCACTGCCCAACCCTCCGCCATGATGAGTCACAGCTGTATAGTAGAATCTACTGAATCCTCAAGAATTATGAGACCTCTTGGCCTCCTTAGACTCCCTTTCTTTATTTCGAACATGTTCTAATATCCTGGCAATCTCTACTAATTGCTGAATTGGAATATCATTCTAAAACTCTCGAGCCATGCATATATTAAGATCATAATCAAGCCCTTCAATGAATCTGTGGACTCAGCCTCTGACTGTAGGAACCAAAATTGGAGCAAGACGGGCTAACTCACTGAACTGATGGCATATTCTGACACTGTCATGGTGCTCGGACGCAACCGTTCAAACTTTGTGCGCCACTCATCCCGAAGAGTCTGGGAACAAACTCTTTCAGAAACATCTCTGAAAATTGAGCCCAAGTTGGTGTTGTTGCATCGGCTGGTCTACCCTCTTCATATGCTTGCCACCATTTATACGTTGCTCCTGACAGTTAAAATGTAGTAAAGGCAACTCCGCTCACTTCCACAATACCCGTGGTGCGAAGACTACGGTGACACTTTTTTAGAAATCCCTCCCATTCTCGGTAGCTGTGCCACTAAAAGTAGGTGGACGATACCTCTTAAATCTCTCAAGTCTCTTTTGTTCTTCTTCTGATGCCTCTGGCCTGATATCAGGCTGAACCGGAGTAACAGGTTGTACCGGCATCAGGCCAGGAACCTGACCAATGTGAACCTGTTGCTTTGGAGTACGGGCAGTAGGAGTTTGAACTCCTCCCCCAATCTATGAAATATTTGGTGAAACGGAGATCAATCCCGCCTGAGTTAATTTACCAAACATGTTCAGGAATTGTGCTAAGCTCTCCTAAGTCTGAGGGTAATAATAGGTGCTTCTAGTACTTGCCCCCCAATCGGAGCTACTGGCGGCTCCTCATTTGCTGCTTTGACAGATGCTCTAGCTGCGGCACGTGCCCTTCCTCGGCCCGACCTCTTGCGTCCCTAGCAGAATGCGCGGGTGTCTTCTCAGCTGACTCGGTAGCACGTGTCTGCACCATCTGTGAGAGAATAGAGATACAAAGTCTGAAACTCCAAAATTAACAAATTCCACACGACATGAATGAAAGAAGTGGAAATTTCCTAAAAGATCTGTAGCCTCTCGAAGGTAAGTACAGACGTCTCCGAATCGATCCGCAAGACTCTACTAGACTCGTTCGTGACTCATAGAACCTATGAACCTAAAGCTCTGCAATCAACATGTCACGACTCAAAATCCCACAACAGGCATCGTGATGGCACTTAGTCTCTAAGACTAGGTAAGCCGATTATAACAATAATTCAAGCCATTTCTTTAAACATATAATTTAATACAAGTGTCGAAATAAAAAGCGGAAATAATTATAAAGACCTCCCAAGATTGGAAATACTTATTCTCGAACTGTAACTAAATACATGAATTGATCTCAAGGATCGAATAAACAATACGGTTTTGAATAGTAATTAATAGTACAATAAATGGAAAGACTCCAAGGGACTGCGACGACCAAACAGCTCTACTTTGAATCCTTGCAATCACACTCTAACTCTCTCCGAGTCTGATATCTCCAATTCCTGGCTCTGCACAAAAATGTACAAAAATGTAGTATGAGTAAACCGCAGTCAGTACCCAGTAAGTATAAAGATTAACCTCGATTGAGTAGTGACGAGGTACAGTCAAGACACTCACTAGTCAAATAACCTGTGCAATATAGCAGTATACAATAGTAGTGGGAAACAACTAACATGATAGCAACAAAAATCAACCAGTGATATAAACAGCAAGGCAACAAGAACACCATAATTATTGCTCAAACGAAGAAGAAACACAAGTACAACCAATTAATCAAGTTCTTCAAATATAAATCTTTCACATATAAGTTTTTTCTTTATATCTTTCGAATATACTTTTTTCAAATAAATATGTTTCAAATATAATTCTTTCAAATAAATATCATTCGAATATGCTTCTTTCAAATAAATATCTTTCGAATATAATTCTTTCAAGTAAATATCTTTCTGTGACACATCATTTCATAATCATAAGACACGGGTCTCAGCCCACTTTCATATTTCCACGGCACCTCGTGCCCATATTTCTATCATCACGGACAACTCACGTGCCAATAATAAAAATCATTATATTTCTCCGGCATCTCGTGCCCACATTTCATATCATATCCGCACGGATAGTTCCCGTGCCAATAACATAATAATTATATTTCCTAGGCACCTCGTGCCCACATTTCATATCATATCTACACAGACTATTCACGTGCAAATAACATAATAATTATTTCCCCGGCCCCTCGTGCTGATATTTTATATCACATCTGCACGGACAGTTCACATACCAATAACATAATCCGCCTGACAATACCCACAAGCTCACAATTTCAACATAGATCGGACTATTATCAAGTTTAGCGAAACAACAAGACAAGTTGCACAAGATATAAAAATAAACACAAGGAAGATCACAACATCACATGAAAATTACCCACGCAATAACCCCACATGATCATATAAAAAACCTTGACAATAGGCCCACATTTCACATATCATCCCTAATAATAGCCACCATTATCTCTCATATAGCCACCCGTATCACTCCATATAATAGATACTCTTATCCCTCCACCCTGACAATATCAATAGCCACAATCATCGCTCATATAGCCACCCTTATCGCTCCTATAGCCACCCTTATATCTCCTTATAATAGCCTCCCTTATCGCTCCGTATAATAGCCACTTTATCTCTCCTCCTAGACATTACTCCAACACATATAACAACAGTAAAATGTCTCCCTTATGTCCGCATCAATAGCGGGATGTCACCCTTATGTCCGCATAATAATAACTCAAATCACATAACAATTTACACGAAATTATCACAACAACACAGCACAAACAATTCATATCACAAATTGCCCATAGGCCACAACCATTTCCAAAGCACAACAGAATCAATTAATTTCACAGCAAATAGCCAAAAGCCATACACAATATTTATGAATTTTCTAAAAATAACAATATAATTGAAAAGTAATTTAGCAAGGAAAACAACATCCTTTAATCACAATTTCAGGTAATTAATTAATGCTTCTTATTAACTTAATTTTCCTTTAACTATTTGCAGATAAAAATCAATAATGAAATTAAATTCCACGAACACGGCAGCTTAACAATAAAAGTGCTCATGAATGGACAATATAGTAATAATTCCAAATAAGCATTTAGGAGCAACTCGGCAAGTAAAGAATGCGACATGGCAAATAAAAGATTTAACAAGTGCCAACTATTTCTAATTTAAAACATAAGGGTTTCTAAGAATTTTAACAGATATAATTTGCACATATAAGCAAATTACGTACTCGTCACCTCGCGTATACGGCTTTCAATCACACAATTTTCACATTAAACTTAATGCCTATGGGGTAATTCCTCCACCCAAGGTTAGGCAAGATACTTATTTTTTTTTTAATTTAGGCCAGTATTCCAAAATAGCCTTCTTGCATGAAATGACCTCCAGACGCCTCAATTGTAGCCAAATAAATTATACAATTTCATTAAAATTAATCGGAAACAATTCCGGATAATAAAAACGTTGACTTAAAAATTTTCTTTAAAAAGTCAACCCGAAAATCAACGCGGGGCCCGCATCTCGGGACTCGGCAGAATTTCCACGAAATCCGAACACCCATTCCGTAACGAGTTCAACCATACCAACCTTATCAGATTCCAATAACAAATCGACCTCCAAATCTTCATTTTACATTTTCGGAAGATTTCACAATTTTTCTCAATTTCTTCAATTAAATAAAAAATAAATGATGAGTATAACTATTGAATTATGAAATATAATCACTTTCGGATATAGAACACTTACCCAAGTCAAAGTCGTGAAGAACTCCTCCAAAATCACCCAAAAACCGAGCTTCAAACTCCAAAAACGAAATGAAAAAAATGACCATTTTTGGTCCATATGTTTATGTCCAATTTCGCACCTGCGGACAGATATGTTTATGTCCTTAACCAAGGTTCAAACAATCTGTACCCCGTCTGAAACTCATCCGAGCCCCCTAGGACCTCGTCCGTATATATCAATAAGTCTCGTAACACAACACGGACCTGCTCGAGGTTTCAAATTAAATCAAACAACGTTGAAATTACAAATCACGCCTCAAATTATGATTTTTCAAATCTTCCAACTTCTATAATTTGCGCCAAAACGTATTAAATCAATCCGGAATGACTTTAAATTTTGCAAACAAGTCATAAATGACGTAATGGAGCTGTTCCAATTTCCAGAATTGAAATCTGAACCCGTTATCAACAAAGTCAACCCTCTATCAAACTTATAAATATTTCAAACTTCAACTTTTCCAATTTTTGCCAAAATGCGCCAAATTGTCTTACGGACTTCCAAAACCAAATCCGGACGTACGCCTAAGTCCGAAATCACCATACGAAGCTATCGAAATCATAGAAATCCAGTCTGGAGTCCTTTGCTCAAAAGTCAAACTCCGATCAACTCTTTTCATTTAAGCTTCAAAAATAAGGATTGTTCTTTCGATTTAATCCTGTATCATTATACACAAGTCATAATGCACATTACAAAGCTGCTCGGGACCTTAAGTTACTAAAAGGGACATTAATTCTCAAAACGACAAGTCGGGTCATTACAGAGGGATTTAGAATTTTTAAACATGGGTACTAAACTATTTTTAATTTAAAAATTACATCTAAGACTGAGTGCTTATTGTTTAATCGTAAAAGGTACAATTGAATTTATATGCGGTTTCTAGACAAGTGAATTAATATGATCCAGACATAATAGATAAATTAAATAAAATATAATACTTAGCCTTAAGATGGAGAGGAAATAGTAGAAATAGTAGTTCTGGGAGCAAGCTTCCGGGCATAACAGCAATAATATCAAAAAACAAGAAGGTAAAATTATATTAAGCTTTGGATAGAGTGTAACATATGTTTTCCAGAAAATTAGTGTCCCTTACAATGATAGTAGAGCTCACTATTTATAGTTGTACCTAGAGAACAAGGTCCTAGGATCAAGCCCCTCTTTAATGTCAATTATGAGGGCCACTGAAAAATATGTACGGCGGGCAGTAAATGCCCTATTTCTTGTAACAGACAGTATACTTAATGTTGTATAATATTCTTCATTAAATGCTACACAGTGATAGATATTTATTTCATCTTTAAGAGTATCATTCTCTCCGATAACAGACGGGATTGTTGCCTTCAGTTCAAACTATCTTTTGTCTTCAGCTCCAATTGTCACTTCCTCATTCGATCATTTAATATAACATATTTTACCCTATATAGATAATCCCCCCGCTTTCTGATGGCATACCTTTGTATCACCGGAAACTTGGTCGAAACATTCTTTTGGCGGTAAATTTACTAACCCCTTCTGAAAAGTTTCTAACGGTTGATCTAGTAGCAGCTCAGTGAGAATAACCGCTCTCACACAAGTTTATCCAATAATCTCAACAAAGTACCAAACCTCAAAACTCAATATTCACGGGTCCCAGTTCGTGAACCCTAATCACTTGCTATCTTGTGCCCTCATTACAACTGATAACTGCACAGATGACTCACGTGCCAATAAAACAATTCTCACGTAGGAGACAAGTACACGGAGTACGCATAAATGGTTAGTAACAACAATGTTCATCTTCTTAATCCGGTAGGGTGATAAAGTACGTGTATGCTTGTGCAAGTGTTCTATCACAGTTCGGGCCAACGAATAAGAGTAGAGAAAAATGAACGGCACATAAGAAACGATCCCCACAATTCGTTCAAGGTAAAACACACAAGTTAGGCACCCCACTACAATATTATCAACAACAACAATGCCCCCAGGCCATCCCAAGTCATCACAAATCAATCCCCGATATAGCCCACCTTGTCGAGCCACGCACGCAATTAATAAGTAAATGTCCGCCTTGTCTCGCCGCACGCGCATATAAATGTCCCCACCTTGTCTCGTCACATGCGCAAACACACAGATATAGCCCGCCTTGTCACGCCGCATGTGCATTATCAATTGAAACAATAGCACGGCAAAAACCTCGTGCAAACACCCAAACAAAACCTCCCAACAATATCACGTGCCAAAAACACAACATCACAATAGAATGACTTTCACAGCATGTGTCCATATTCCACAACATTTCCTCTAAACAGTGCCAATACCACAAACGCGCATAGCCCTTGGCTCAATAAACTGAGTACAACAGCAACAACAATAACAATAACACGAGAATACGACAAGTAAATCAACTCAAGAGTTTTGGATCACAAAAAAGCGGTCAAACGAGCTTACAAAGAATAAACACAATAAGGAATACTAGTCTCAATAAGAATAGCTCAACAAGGGAGAAATAATATGTAACAAATGATCCCACAAAAGTACAATTCGACAAAAAGGGAGGTAACATGAGTCAATAATTCCAAATAAGAATGAGGCAACTACGATAAAGGATAACTAAACTTCATTTAGGATTGAGCAATTACGAAGAGATACAACAAATCCAATTAAAGATAAGCAACAAAAAAGATAATCGTAACCTCAATTAAGGATAGAAAATCACAGAAGAGATAATAATAATTCATTTAAGGATAAGCAATTAGGAAAGGATAGCATGGCAATCAAAGAGGCAATAACTTCCATTAAGGCACACAAGAGTCAAATAGGCAATATGAGTGGAACATGAAGCAATTAATTCTAATTCAGACCCATACAGGTGAAACTATTAAATGTGGGACTTAACATAACAAAACAACTTCATATCTAATGAACATAAGAACCTAAGAGCCCTAAAAGGTCAACTTTCCATTGATAAGCCCGAGCATGTACTCGTCACCTCGCGTACATGGACTTCACACGACACAATTAGCACCAAAGACTCGAATCCTAAGGGGTAGTTCCCCCACACAAAGTTAGGTTAGATACTTACCTCAATGAAGGTAGGCCGATAATCTAAAACGGCCCTCTCAAGTGAAACAACCTCCAGGCAGCTTAAATCTAGCCAAAATAACTTCAATCCATAAATAAAACTCATAGAAAATAATTCCGGATAATAAAGCTTCGATCATTAATTAATACTAAAAATTCAACCCCGGGCCCGCGCCTCGAAACCCGATAAAATTCACAAAACCCGAACACCCATTCCGATATGAGTTCAACCATACCAAAATTATCAATTTCTGACATCAATTCATCCTTCAAATCATTATTTTACATTTTGAAAGGTTTCTACAAATTTTTCCCATATTTCCATTCACTAATTAAATGACAAAAATAGCAATGGATTCATGAAATATAACAAGATTTGGGTGGAGACCCCTAACGAGTTGCTTGAAAAACCCACGAACAATCTGTCAAACCCGAGGTGTAGAACTCAAAACATGTTAAAAATATCAAACCCTCGACATATATGCGATTCTGCCCAGGCTTTTCGCATTTGCAAACAAGAACGTCACATATGCGACCTCGCATTTGCGAGAAAAGGTCTGCATTTTTGAACCAAACTAGTCGGCCCAGTGGCCGCACCTGCGCAAGAAGGAGTCGCACCTGCGACTCCACAGAAGCGAAAATCTTCGCATTTGCGATTAATGGGCCACAAAAGCGGCCATTGCATCTGCGACAAATACTCCGCAAAAG
>MCJB01012474.1:54609-80805 GCA_002018475.1 Nicotiana obtusifolia
AGGCCTCAACATCGCAGAAACGACATAATCTTCGCAGAAGTGGCTCCGTATCTGCGATCAAACCTCTGCAGATGCGGATACACCAAAAACGGACCTGATCACAAGCATAAAATCATCTGAAACACACCCGGGGTCCCCGGGACCCTGCCCGAACATAGCAGCAAGTTCCATAACATAATATGGACCCGCTCGAAGTCTCAAATCACATCAAACAACGTCAAAACTACTAATCGCATCACAAATCAAACTTATGAACTTGCAAATCTTCCAACTTCTATAACTCGTGGCGAAACATATCAAATCAACCGGAATGACGTCAAATTTTGCATGCAAGTCTCAAATGACATTACGGAGCTAATCCAACTCTTGGAATCGCATTCCGACCCGATATCACCAAGGCCAAGTCTCGGTCAAACCTCTCAACCTTCCAAAAACTTCAACTTTCAAATTTTTGTCGAAATGCTTCAAATTACTCTACGGACCTCCAAATCCAAATCCAGACGCACGCCTAAGTCCAAAATCACCATACGAAGCTATTGGAGTCATCAAAATACCATTTCGGAGTCGTCTAAATAAAATTCAAATTCCAGTCAACTCTTACCACTTCAGCTTCTATAACAGGAATCTTTCTTCTAAATTGACCTTGAATCATCCAAAAACTGAACTCGGCTACACACTCAAGTCATAACACATAATACGAAGCTTCTCGAGACCTTAAGCCACTGAACGGAGCGATAATACTCAAAATGACCAGCCGGGTTGTTACATCGTCCCCCTCTTAAACAAACATTCATCCTCGAACGTGCTAAGAATTGTCCCGAATTCATTAAACACTGAATGTATTCATGCTACATACGCACACACGTGATCCCACGTCACCCCAATCCGCATAAACCGGATGACAGCATCTCAACTGAAATTTATCCCTCCCACTAATACCAATGAGCCTTAGAACAAAAATTTTTCACCATTCATTCTTCTCTAAAATTCCAGATTCCTACATCCACACCCGGTATCAGCCTCAACCAGATGCTAACAACTTATGGCTACACCCACAGAGTACAACCACACAATGCAACACATCACACATATGCACATAACCACATCTCTAATCATAATAGCTGCCCGTAATGGAATCCAACACCGACAATTAGCCTCGTATCCGTTGGAGCTTTATTTCAAACCTTCACAATGTTGACAATGATGCAATAAACATGAAGACCTCATAACCATTCACCCGAATAAACAAGTCACAATTAACACCACCGGGGCACACACCTCGCAAGCTAATGCTCAGTAAGAACAGCACGAATACGGCTAAATATGCAAGGAGGAACACATAAGAGAAATATCAAACAAGCCCGACAGGCACAACTCCCTATCAGTACCATTCTACGAACCAATTTAACGAGAATCAAAGTATATGAACAAATCTTAAGGATCTCATTCTGATATAACTCCACCATGGCACGTAGCCCGGTTCAAACACCTCGAGACACATGACACTATGAGGGTCTCACCCTCAACTTTGAATCGCAAGTAGCATATGCATCATACCAATCGAAACCTTCCACTAATTCAATTCCGCTGACGAAATCACCACACATACTAAATTCTCACACCGGTAGAGCATCTAAATCACAAGTCATAACCTATTACACAGAATCCACATCAAAACTACCGAAATGAGGAACAAAAAGTCACTCCTAGTCCTATAACTCTCAACAATGAATAAAAATAAAACAGTAGACACTAGCTACCACTATAGAACCTCCCAAAAAGGATAAACACATAAGCAGAGTACAAAATCACGAAAGTCACCAATATGTGAAAGCAAAATAGGAGGACTCACCCCGATAAGCAGAATCGAAACAAAATACGAATGATGCTCCTCTATAACAAATCAAAACCATACCTGTACGATATCATCTGCTACAGCGACCTCAGCCCTACTATAGAAAGCACATCAACGGGTCGGGCCTCCCCCTCTAGGGCGCCTCTACTCATGTGACTTGTACCCCAAGCTGACGGTACATGGATCTGAGCAGCTGGAACCGAACTCATAGCCTGAATACCCCGCTGTGACATATCTATACAGAGTCTGGGACAATCTCTCACCATGTGGTTGGTATCTTCACACTCAAAGAAACCTCTCTGCTGACGTGGTTGTGGAAACTGTGCGGTATGGGTACTCAGAGACACATGGGTACCTAAAACACCGTGCGAAGCCTGAAGTGCAAACTAAACAGGCAAACCCACAAAACACTACCATGTCGTACCCTGCCTCCAAAATAAGGACCTGTAGATCTCTCTAGCCCGTGAAACCTCTTAGCCTACCTTTCCTCTCTCTCCTGGTCCCACATGCCCTCTAATAAGGCGAGCGATCTCTACCACCTGCTGAAATGGAACATTTGACTCCCTTCTCGAGCCATGCTAAACCGATATCGTATCTGAGCCCCTCAATGAACCTACAAACTCGCTCTCTAACTGTAGAGACCAAAGCAGGTGCATGTCTGGACAAATCACTGAATCTAACAGCATACTCTGACACGGACATAGTGCCCTGGCGCAGCTGCTCAAACTCCACGTGCAATGCATCCTGAAGGGTCTGAGGAACAAATTCTCTCAGTAACATCTCTAAAAACTTAACCCATGAAAGTGAAGCTGAATCGGCCGGGCTACCGAACTCATACGCTCCCCACCACTGATATGCCGCTCCCTTAAGCTGGAATGTAGTAAAAGCAACCCCACTCGTCTCAAAAATACCCATAGTGCGGAGAATACAGTGGCACTCCTCTAGAAAACCCGGTGCACCCTTTGAAGCCAAACCACTGAAAGTAGGAGGGACATACTGCTTGAACCTTGCAAGTCTAAGTTGTTCTTCCTTAGATGATGCGGCCCTAACCATGGGCTGAACTGGGAACACAAGCTGAGTCGCCATGACACCTGGAACCTGACCAATATAACTCGTTGCTCTGGAGTACCGGCGGCGAGAGTCTAAGTCCCTCCCCAGATCTATGAAGTAGCTGCTGCAACCAGAATCAACCCTATCTGAGCCAATGTACCAAACATGCTCAGAAACTGTGCTAAAGTCTCCTGAAGTCCCAGGGTAATAGCATGCTCCTCTGGTACCTGTCCCCCAACCGGAGCTACTGACAGCCCTTCATCTGTTGATCTAGTAGGTGCCCTAGCTGCGGCACGTGCTCCTCTTTGGCCTCTAGCTCTGCCTCTAGCTACACCTGCTCCAGGGTAGCGTCATTAGTAACTTCAGCTCATGTCCTCACCACTTGTGATTGAATAGAATATGAAAAGCTCAAACTCCAAGATCAATAAACTCGCACGACAGGAAATGAAGAAGTGAGACTGTCCTAATAGTTTCGTAGTCTCTCTCAAAGATAAGTACAGACGTCTTAGTACCGATCCACAAGACTCTACTGAACTCGCTTATGACTCGTAGCACCTATGAACCTAGAGCTATGATACCAACTTGTCACGACCCCAATTTCCCTCCTTAGGATGTTGTGAAGGCACCAAGTCTCTAAGACTAGGTAAGCCTAACAGTTACTAGATTAAATAGACAAATCAACCAACAACGAAGAATATGGTACAAAAAATCTTATACACAATTATAATTCCCAAAACCGGTTGCACAAGTCATAAGCTCTACTGAGTTTTCTACAAAAACCTATAAATACAATTCTTTCAAAATAGAGATAAAACAGTACAAGTACAATAACAGAAGGTGACTCCGAGGCCTGAGAAGGCAGCAACAGGTTTACCTTGAGTCTCCACAGCAAGATCTGTACAGTTAGCTAGCGATCGACTAACTCTGAATTACCTGGATCTGCACAAAAATATGCAGAAGCGCAGTATGAGTACACCATAGCGGTACCCAGTAAGTATCAAGATTAACCTTAATGGAGTAGTGACAAGGGACATTCAAGACACCTACTAGACTAGATAACCTGAACAAGTATATGTATAGAACTAACAGAGTACGATATCTCTATTGAACTACACATAATAACAACAACAATACGATGCTTGCCATAGGAAATAGAAGCAACAATTAGCAGCGGGACACCACAAGTAATAACACAGTAGAGTAAGCTGGACATAGTTTAAATCCGGTGGAACAAAATCAAGTTGACTAACAACAAGGCCTAGTATGAGGCCATGATTGCAGGTCTCGAATTGGCTAAAAAGCCTTGGGGCCGAGGTGGTTGAATCTAAGTGCGATTCTCTCCTCGTGGAAAATCAAGCCAATGGGATGTTTGAAGTAAAAGAGGAAAGAATGCAAAGGTAATTAGACAAACTAGTTACAGGTAACACTGCATCGATTCAAGGAATGGACCCTACAGCATGTGCCCCGCAATCAAAATAGCGAGGTTGATGCTCTGGCTAACTTAGGGTCATGATTGATGATGATGAATTCAGTTTGGGAACGGTCGTACAGCTCATGAAGTCAGTGGTAGAAGAAGGCCATGCCGAAGCCAACTCAACAAGTCTAACCTGGTATTGGAGGAACAAGTACATAGACTACTTGAAAACTGGGAAATTGTGTCCCCAAAGAATCGAGAGCACTGCATACCAAGGCTGCCAGATTTAGCTTGTCGAAGGGGCATTGTTCAGAACAACGCTCGACGGCCCATTAGCCAGATGCTTGGGGCCAGGAGACACCGATTACGCCTTGAGAGAAGTTCATGAAGGCAATTGCGGACACCATTCCGGGGCAGAGTCTTTGGTTCTAAAATCAATCAGGGTCAGCTATTATTGGACTGAAATGGAGAATGATGTGAAAGTCTTCGTACAAAAATGTGACAGCTGTCAAACACACGCGCTGATGATCCATTAACCAGGGGAGCCACTACACTCGGTCCTGTCCCCATTGGCGTTTTTGAAATGGGGGATGGACATCGTGGGTCCTCTGCCATGGGCACCCAGTAAAGCTCAATTCATATTGTTCATGACTAGCTATTTTTCCAAATGGGTCGAGGCCCAAGCATTCAAAAAAGTTCGAGAGAAGGAAGTGATTGACTTCGTCTAGGACCATATAATATGTTGATTTGGGATACCAGCCAAATTCGTGTGTGATAATGGGAAGCAATTCATCGGCAGCAAAGTAAACAAATTTTTCGAAGATCACAAGATTAAAAAGATACTATCAAAAACTTACCACCTTAGTGGGAACGGACAAGCGGAGTCAACAAACAAGACCATACTTCAAAAACTTAAAAAGAGGTTGACCAACGCCAAAGGGAAATGGAAAAAACTCTTGCACGAAGTCCTATGGGCATATAGTACAACCTTGAAGTCTAGTACTGGGGCCATTCTATTTTCATTGGTCTACGGAGCCAAAGCCTTAAAACCAATCGAGGTGGGAGACCCGAGCCTCAAATTCCAATATGCAACCAAAGATGCAAATGGCAAGGCCATGGTAACAAGCCTAGAACTATTGGATGAAAGCAGTGAGGCAGCTTTAGTCTGGTTGGCTGCCCAAAAACAGCAGATAGAAAGATACTACAACCGAAGAGACAACCTCCGACACATTAATATCGGGGACTTGGTGTTGAGGAAAGTAACATTACACACCCGGAACTCGAACGAGGGAAAGCTGGGATCAAACTGAGAAGGATCATATCGAGTCATCGGAGTTACCGGCAAAGGATCATACAAACTCGAGGCAGGAAACGATGTGCAACTACCAAACAATAAGAATGTTTACACACTTAAAACGGTACTACTGCTAAGGTACGATTTCAACTACTCTTTAGTCATGTTATGAATCAGAATAATATTTACAGGTAAGGCTCAAGAATAGATATGGCTATTAGGTCTGAAAGCACGTGCTGCCCTCTTTTTTCCTTGAATCGGTTTTGTCCCAAAATGGGTTTTTCGGCAAGGTTTTTAACGATGCAACAGTAAAACGTGCTAACTTAGATCCGAAGGCTGGTCTCAAACTGGAGTAAATGAACGTTCATTTTGCATTAACAGTATCCGAACCCTCTCAAGCTCGACCTCGATTATTGGGGGCCATCACCCTCAGGTCAAGGGTTTTAGCAAGGGAAAAAAGAAAACCTTGTATATTAGAAGCTAAGGCTCGATGGTTAGGATTCATTGTAAGGGCCAAAGCGTCATGTGAACCGTGCCCACACAGTCCACTTGGACCATAATACAAGCTTTTACGTGCTTTCGTTCATGTAATTTACACATAGAAATGAAAAAACGTTAGCCCTTGCTATTACACATTTTCTTGCCTCTTAAATTTTTGATCATAAGGGCCCACGGGCTACCCCTATTCGGGGACTATCAAGCCCAAGGGCTACCCCTATTCGGGGACTATCAAGCCCAAGGGCTACCCCTACTCGGGGACTACCGTCCGAAAAATGTTCAGATGAATTGGGCTATCAAATCCCGGAAGCACCAAACCTATTAGGCGGTGCCCAAATACAAAAGGCTACGGCCGCCCTAAAAATGCCTAAGAGACGTCTGAAACCCGTAATCAAAAGTAAGGCCTTCGTAAAAATATCAAAACCTGCTAAAAGGTTACCCTCGGCAAAAGCATCGTCTATCACTTAAGCATCTTGAAAGAACTTCCGGTCATACCAAGTTTTCAAAGCCTCGAAGCAAACAAAGTGGTATCAAGGTCAGGCTCCAAAAATCGGACGCCCTATAACTACATTTGATTCTAGGCTAAGGCATTAGAAACATTGCAAGAATAAAAATTATGAAAAAATGCTGAAAAAGTAAAGACTCCAAATTTCCATAAGGGGAAAATTTTATATATTCCATAATATACTTACAAAGGCCCAATTAAAAACGGCCTCAAAATAAACAAAAAAATGTACACAAAAAAAAACTAAAAAACTACTAAGGCATCTACGCCTAATCTTCACCAGGGCCCGACTCTTCACCTGAGCCATCGGAGCCTTCCGATCTATCCGAACCCTCGGAACCCTCAGAGCCTTCAGCACCTTCGGGCTCGTAAAGCTTCTTCACCTCGGCCTCGAATTATTTGGCTTCTTCAATCTCAGCTGAAAGAGTCTAAACCTCGGGCGTGGATCTTCTCGAGGGTCTCTCTTTGGGATAGCTGCTTCATGTAATTGACCTTTGCCTTCGGCAGACTTCTGCTGCCTCCACATCGGCCTTGTATTGGGCCATCATTTCATCAGCATCGGCGGAGGTTGTATCCAACTTCGACTTTGCTGCCTCGTATTCTCTACTGAGGGCGTCCCGCTCCTTTACAACCGAGCTCAGCCGCGCTCGAAGGTCGTCATTCAGCTGAGACCGCTTGTCAGCTTTCTCCTTCGCCACCCGGAGTTGGACCTCTACCAATGCCAGCTTCGCCTTGGCGGTTTCCTTCTCCGAAGCCAGCAGGTCCATTTTGCTTTTAAACCCATCCGCCATGGCTTGGACCGCATTCATCTCGGCTCGAAGTTGGTCAATAAGGTCGATCTTCTGTTGGACCTGCGAGTTTATATTGTTAGTCACCACGACTAGCTCCTCGTTTTTAACTTCAAAGACCTTTACCTTTTCGACCAGGTCATTTTGTTGCTCACTAAAAAGCTCATACATATCCTTTTTCCGGGCCTGCTCCTTGAGCTCGAACTCGAGCTGGCTTGTTTCTAAGTGGTACCGGAGGAAGCTCTCGTGGTGAAGCACTGAAGCCTGTAAAGAAAGGGAACTAAGTAAGAAACATCAAACGAAAATTTTAGGTAATTCATAAGAGGAGTTCGAAGGTATTAAAACCTTACCCAATTCAACACCTGTTGTGCCTCATTGAACATGCTCGACGTGCCCACCTCATTCATCTTTGTTTGGTCCTCCTCCATTACCAGACATCGGAGGTAACTAGCTATGCCTACCGGAGCGGATAGGACCAGGGCATCCTTCGAGACCGTGAGAATAACCATCCTTTTGCGCTCGGAATCCACACTCGACGCAGCAAACTGCTTCACCAATCGTGGGCTCATGCTCGGCCCATCAGCTCCCTAGGGCAGGTCCTTCTTCGGTATCTCCATGTGGCCCAACCCGGAGAAATCTTCCAATGTTGATATATCTATTCAATCGAAGAAGGAATGGAGGGGATCCTCCGCACCTTGTGCTCCTTCACTTGATTTTTCTTTGCCTGCTTGGGCCTCTTCAAGCATGGACTCGGTGTAGGAGGGAAACTCAATGATGTCAATCACATCGGTCACCTCCTCCAAGGCAGGAGCAGTTTCTTGGGCGGCCACAGCATCCATCTCCACTTCGGCCTCTCGGACCAGAAATTCAACCTTGTGGCCCTTCTCCCCGTTCGTTGCCAGTTCCATGGTAGGGGTCGATCCGTGGGCGACTTTCAGACACATCCCTGAGCTGGTAGAGCAAATCGGAGTACCCCAGACCCAGTATTCTTCTTGGGCTTGCGGGCCCGAGTGGCCGACCTCTTTCTATCTTCACCTTGGGCCCCTTTGAGCCAGAGGATTTCCTTTTTCTCTTCTTCTCCTCCACAGCAACCCGGGGTTGCCCCGTAAAGGCGGGACTAAGGGACAAGGACACATCATCGTCTCCAACGGCCTAAGTTCAGCGGTCTTAGGCAAACCTGCAAAAGAAAGAGGAGAGATCAGCATTTTATAAGTTTAAAGCATAGTAATGGTTATTCGAAGAAAAACCTTACCTTGAGAATGGGTGTGACGACACGGCCAGTCGTCTCATGAGTTACCGCTTCGTTTCCCCCATTTCTGCTTCATTACGCTTCGTTATCCGTGTTTTATGTGATCGAGTTGAGTAGTTTGCTTTCGAAGTGGATTTGGTAAGAAATGGGATACTTAGTCTGTTTTAGGAAGGTTTAAGTTGGAAAAGTCAACCGGATGTTGACATATGAGTTAGAGGGCTCGGATGTGAGTTTCGATGGTTCGTTTAGCTTTGGGAGGTGATTTATGACTTAGGAGTGTGATCAGAATTAGTTTTGGAGGTCCCGTGTAGAATTAGGCTTGAATTGGTGGAGTTATATTTTGGCGATTTCCAGTTGTTAGGCGAGATTTTGATCCGAGGGTCGGAATGGAATTCTGAGAGTTTCTAGAGCTTCGTTATGTCATTTGGGATGAGTGTGCAAATTTTGAGGTCAATCGGACTCGATTTGATAGGTTTCGGCATCGAATGTAGGAGTTGTAATTTATTAGTTTCATTAAGCTTGAATTGAGGTATGATTCGTGTTTTTAGCATTGTTTGATGTGATTTGAGGCCTCGACTAAGTCCGTAGGACTTGTTAGTATATTCGGACGGGGTCCCGAATGGCTCGGGTGAGTTTCGGAGTGCTTTCGGACAGTTCTAGGTCGTTTTTAACTGCTGGAATTTGGCTATAGCAGTGTGCATCGCAGAAATTTCTGCTGCATAGAGCTTATTTTGGGACCTTATATCTCATAATCTATAAGGAATTTGGAAATTATCAAAACTTGGAAATTGTAGCCCTTTGCATCTAGTTTCAGGAAATATAAACCATTCATCATTTGGACATATATACAGAAAGATACGATAGATTAACTGAAGTCTATTACTGCTGTTGTTTTCCAGGCAGTGTGCATGGCAGAAATTTCTGCTGCACAGGACTGATTTTGGAAACTTATATCTCGTAATCTGTAAGGAATTTGGAGATGATCCAAATTTGAAAGTTGGAGCCCTTGTATTCTAGTTTATAGAAAGTTAAACTATTCATGATTTGGATATTTTGTGAGAAAGTTATGATTGATCGAAGTTGGCTGGTGGAGCAATTTCGACAGAATTTTCTGATGCAATTTAGAAGCTCATATCTCCGAATATATAAAGAGTTATATAGTGTACAATCTACCAAATGAAAGATCTTCGATTCTAGTTTCTAAATCTTCAAAGCGTTGATCATTTGGATATTTCCACAAGGATTTATGAGCGTCTTAACAGAAGGTGTACAGTAAGGGAAAATGGTAAGAGGATGTACAACTTGCACAGCGCAAGGTACAACTCGATGAAGCCTGGGCAGAATGTTTTTAAGCCTTCTTGTCCGCAATTTTGGGTATATTTTCACCCATAGTTGCTCATTTTTGGAGGTTCTTGAATTAAATTAACGAGAGATTCAAGGAGAATCGATTGGAGGTAAGAATTTCGGACCTAAAACTCGTTTATATTGTGAAATCCACCTAGAAAATCATTGAAGTCTTGCTAAAAATGGAAGAAATAGGGCTTGGGATTTTGAAATTTTAGTTGGGTATTTGGAGGACCATTTGGGGTCGGATTTGAGAACTTTTGATATGTATGAACTCGTTGGGAGGTAAAGAACCCGTTGATGTGAAAATTTCTGAGCTTCGAGAAGTGGGCCCGGGGCTCAGGTTTTTCTAATTTCGGAATTTTTGGTAATTTTTCGATTGTTTTTGCTTGGACTTTGTCCCCTCAACATATTGTGACGTATTCGTTCTGATTTTGGATAGATTCGATGCGCGTGGAGGCCAATTCGAGGGGAAAAGGCGTCGCGGGCTAGGGATTTAGCCAGTTCGAGGTGAGTAGTGATTGTAAATGATGTTTTGAGGGTTTGAAACCCCGGATTGTACTTCATAGTGCTATATTGAGGTGAGACACGCGCTCGATGATGAGCGTGGGGTCGTTTACTACTAGGGATTGTGACTTGGTCCGTCTCGATTGATGATTTTTACCACGTATTTGACTGAAACTTATTTGTTATCATCATGATTTGGGCTGATTGCCATATTTGGGCTTCGTGCCAATTATTTGAGCCCTTCGGGGATTTTTATCACCGTTACCTCACTATTTTGACTTATTACTTGAACTCAGTCATGCTGTTTTCCACTGTTTTACAACTCACCTACTTTTACTCAGTTTTGAGACTTAAATAATATTTTAATGATGTTTTTGGGCTAAGAACTACTATGTACTATGCGCGAGGGGCTTGTGATGATTTCTAACTGAGTGCGGCCGAGGGCCAGATGTGAGGATATATTGAGTGACATGAGGCCGAGGGCCAGAGATACTTTATATGTCACAAGGTGGCTTGTGACTGATATGAGGCCGAGGGCCTGAGATACTTTATATACGCCACGAGGTGGCTTGACTAATATGAGGCCGAGGGCCTATATTTGATGCCACGAGGTGGCTTGATATTGTGCTTGGGCCGTAAGGGGCCCCTCCCGGAGTCTGTACACCACCAGTGAGCGCGGGTACCCATTGTGAGTGATATATAGCCCGAGGGGCTGATATTGTACCATGTGATAGCCCGAGGGCTAGTATTGTTTTGAGATTTGAGCCCGAGGGGCTGGTACTGTTCTGCGATATTGCCCGAGGGGCGGATTTGTTAATACTGAGCCCGAGAAGTGATCTTCTATTTTTTTTTACTTCACATTATTTACCTGAAAAATTACATGTTTTACCTGTTGAAAGGAGATTTTACTTGATTTCTCACTGATTTACTATTTTCAAATGATGTTTTACTGCTTCATTATAGAATGCCTTGTGCTTTACGTGCTTTCTTACTTTCAGTCATTATTTATATTTATTACTCACTGGGTCGGAGTACTCACATTACTCCCTGCACCATGTGTGCAGATTCAGGCGTTGTTGGTTCCGCTCCGGAGTGCTAACTCCTCCCGTCCTGGCGGCGATTCAGAGACTACGAGGTAGCTGTTGGCGTCCGCCGCCCCGTATCTCCCTTATCTTATTGTTTCTATGTTCTTCCAACATTTGTGCTATATATTGTATTTAGTAGACTCATATCAGGATCCATAGTTGCTCATGACTTGTGACACCCCGGTTTGGGCTGTGTCGGGATGGTTTCTATTATGGTTAACTATATTTCCGCGAATTATTGCTATTAAATCATGCTTATATTGTTTTCATGTTAATTAACTGCTTAAAAATGAGATTTTGGTTAAATTGGCTGGCCTTGTCTTATCACGACCGGGTTCGGGGTTTAGGGTCGTGACAAGTTGGTATCAGAGCTTAGGTTACATAGGTCTCACGAGTCATGAGTGGGTTTAATAGAGTCTCGCGGATCGGTACAGAGACGTCTGTATTTATCCTCGAGAGGCTGGAGAACCTTTTAGGAAAAAACTTTATATTTTTGAAATTCTTGTCGTGCGAACTTGTTGATCCGAGCACTAAACTTCTGCTATCATATTCTCTCACTAGATGGTGGGGACGGGAGCTACCGGACGAGGTGGACTACCACCAGTGCCACCCACTGAGGCCACTAGAGGTCGTGGATGCGGTCGTGGTCGTGGTCGTGGCAGAGGCAGAGCAGCGAGGACAGCACCTGTTGATCCACCAGCTTCCCCAGCTCAGGATCAGGCTCCAGCAGCACCAGTTCAGGCACCAGCTGTGCCCATCGTGATTCCAGGTCTTCAGACGCCGGGGGCACCTCCAGACCAGCTGGTTGCACCAGCCCAGGACTTCATGGTACCAGTTATGCTAGATGATGAGCAGCGTCGTCTTGAGAGGTTTGGTAGACTCCAGCCTCCATCATTTAGTGGTTCTGAGGGAGAGGATGCCTAGGGTTTTCTTGATAAGTGTCAGCGGATGCTCCATATAGAAGGGATTCTTGAGTCTAGTGGTGTGGCATTTACCACCTTTCAGTTTTCTCGAGCTGCCTTCACTTGGTGGGAGGCGTATAAGAGGCATAGGCCGGTTGGTGCAGCGCCCCTTACTTGGCAGCAGTTCTCCGCACTTTTCTTGGAGAAGTATATGCCGGAGTCCCGCAAAGAGGAGCTGCGTACACAGTTCGAGTGGTTTCTACAGGGGGATATGACTATGTCACAATATGAGTCGAGGTTTTCTGAGTTGGCTCGTCATGCCGTTTGGTTGGTTCCGACAGATCGTGAGAGGATCCGGAGATTTGTTGATGGCCTTAACTATCATCTCCATATTCTTATGACCAGAGAGAGAGTTTTGGGTGCTACGTTCGATGAGGTGGTTGATATCGCTCGCGAGATTGAGACGGTTTGTCATCAGGAGCGAGAGGAGAGGGAGGCCAAGAGGCCTCGAGGATCAGGCAGTTATAGTGGTACTCCTTCGAGGGGCTTGTTTCAGCATGGTAGAGGTCGTTCTTTTAGGCCTGCTCAGTCAGCCCGTCTAGAGTATCGCGGGGCATCTTCAGGTCATGATTATCATGGGTCGCAGCAGGGGCAGTCATCACTCAGCTCCCTTCTAGCTTAGAGTTTAGCTCGTGCTCCGTCAGCCCAAGGTTCATCTATGCCGAATGCATCTGCTAGACACTCTGGTGCGAGGGGTTCCCTTCAGTCCTCTTCTCCAGCACTAGGGAGATGTTATGAGTGTGGCGAGATGGGCCACATGTGGAGGCAGTGTCCTCATCGTGGTGCTAGTTCGTCTCAGCAGAGGGGTCAGCCCTCGACTTCTACTCCAGTTACTTTACCACCCGCCCAGCCAGCTAGGGGTGGAGGTTAGGCAGCCAGGGGTCGCCCCAGAGGGGGAGGTCGATGGCAGTGGCCAGGCTCGTCTCAATGCTATTCCAGGCAGGACAGATGCCATTGCTTCAGATTCTATCATTACAGGTATTGTTTTAGTCTTCCACAAAGATGCATCTGTATTATTTGATCCCAGTTCCACCTATTCTTATGTGTCCTCATATTTTGCTCATTATTTAGGTACGCCCCGGGAGTTTCTTGCTTTACCTGTTCATGTGTCTACCCTGGTGGGCGATACTGTTGTTGTAGACCGTGTGTATGTGTGGTGACTATTGTGAGTCTGAAGACATGAGTGGACCTATTGCTATTGAGCATGGTGGATTTTGATGTCATTTTGGGCATGGATTGGTTATCTCCGTGTCGTCCTATTCTAGACTGTCATGATAAGACAGTCACTTTGGCTATGTTGGGTGTACCGCGGATCGAGTGGCGTGGTGTGACTGATTATGTTCCTAGTACAGTGATATCGTTCTTGAAGGCCCAGCGTATGGTTGGGAAGGGTTGCCTTTCATATCTAGTGTTTGTGAGGGATGTTGGAGCTGAGACTCCTAGCATTGATTCTGTTCCAGTTGTGAGGGATTTTCCTAATGTATTTCCTGCAGACCTGTCGGGCATGCCACCAGACAGGGATATTGATTTTGGTATTGACCTGGTGCCGGGCACTCAGCCCATTTCTATTCCGGCGTATCGTATGGCACCAGCAGAGTTGAAAAAATTGAAGGAGCAGCTTCAGGAACTCCTAGATAAGGGGTTCATTCGGCCTAGTGTGTGACCTTGGGGTGCACCGGTTCTGTTTGTGAAGAAGAAGGATGGCACAATGAGAATGTGCATCGATTATAGGCAATTGAACAAGGTACCAATTAAGAACAAGTATCATTTGCCTCGCATTGATGATTTATTTGACCAGCTTTAAGGAGCGCGAGTGTTCTCCAAGATTGATCTCCGTTCGGGTTATCACCAGTTGAAGATCAGGGATTCAGATATTTTTAAGACTGCTTTCAGGACTAGATATGGTCACTATGAGTTTCTTGTTATGTCTTTCGGGCTAACCAATGCCCCAGCAGCGTTCATACATTTGATGAACAGTGTATTTCGGCCTTATCTAGATTAGTTCATTATAGTATTCATTGATGATATTCTGGTGTACTCGCGTAGTCAGGAGGAGCACGCGGAGCATTTCCGAGTTGTATTGCAGAGATTGAGGGAGGAGAAGCTTTATGCAAAATTATCTAAGTGTGAGTTTTGGCTCGGTTCAGTGGATTTCTTGAGGCACGTAGTGTCCAGCGAGGGTATTCAGGTTGATCCAAAGAAGATAGAGGCAGTTCAGAGTTGGCCTAGACCGTCCTCAGCCACAGAGATTCGTAGCTTTCTTGGGTTGGCGGGCTATTATCCCCGATTTGTTCAGGGATTCTCATCCATTGCATCGCCCTTGACCAAATTGACTTAGAAGGGTGCTCCATTTGTATGGTCGGACGAGTGTGAGGAGAGGTTTCAGAAGCTCAAGACAGCCTTGACCACAGCTCCAGTATTGGTTTTGCCATCAGCTTCAGGTTCATATACCGTATATTGTGATGCTTCGAGAGTTGGGATTGGTTGTGTATTGATGCAGGAGGGTAGAGTTATTGCGTATGCTTCTCATCGGTTAAAGCCCCATGAGAAGAACTACCCCGTTCATGATTTAGAGCTGGCAGCCATAGTTCATGCATTGAAGATTTGGAGGCATTACTTGTATGGCGTATCTTGTAAGGTGTTTACTGATCATCGTAGCCTTCAACATTTGTTCAAGCAGAAGGATCTAAATTTGAGGCAGCGGAGATGGCTGGAATTGCTCAAGGATTACGATATTACTATACTATACCATCCGGGAAAGGCCAACGTGGTGGCCAATGCTTTGAGCCGAAAGGCAGTGAGTATGGGGAGTTTGGAATATATTCCAGCTGGGGAGAGACCCCTTGCAGTTGATGTTCAAGGCTTGGCCAATCGGTTTGTGAGATTAGATATTTCGGAACCTAGTCGGGTGTTGGCTTGTGTGGTTTCTCGATCTTCCTTATATGATCACATCAGAGGGCGCCAGTATGACGATCCGTATTTGCTTGTCCTTAGGGACAGAGTTCAGCATGATGATGCCAGAGATGTGGCCATCGGCGATGATGGAGTGTTGAGGATGTAGGGCCGGATTTGTGTGCCCAATGTGGATGGGCTTCGAGAGTTGATTCTGGAGGATGCCCATAGCTCGCGACATTCCATTCATCTGGGTGCCGCGAAAATGTATCAGGACTTGAGACAGCACTATTGGTGGAGATGAATGAAGAAAGATATTGTGGGATTTGTAGCTCGGTGTCTCAACTGTCAGCAGGTAAAATATGAGCATCAGAGACCGGGTGGCTTGCTTCAGCAGATGGTTATTCCCGAGTGGAAGTGGGAGTGGATCACTATGGACTTTATTGTTGGACTTCTATGGACTTTGAAGAAGTTCGATGCTATTTGGGTGATTGTGGATCGGCTAACCAAGTCCGCGCACTTCATGCCTGTGTGTACTACCTATTCTTCAGAGCGGTTGGTAGGGATTTATATCCGGGAGATTGTTCGGCTGCATGGTGTCCCAGTTTCTATCATTTCAGATAGAGGTACTCAGTTTACTTCGCAGTTTTGGAGAGCCGTGCAGAGAGAGTTGGGTACTCAGGTGGAGTTGAGCACAGCTTTTCATTCGCAGATGGACAGGATCCGAGCGTACTATTTAGATTTTGGAGGACATGTTGCGTGCATGTGTTATTGATTTTGGAGGTTCATGGGATGAGTTTCTACCGCTTGCAGAGTTTGCTTATAACAACAGCTACCAGTCGAGTATCCAGATGGCTCCGTATGAGGCTTTGTATGGGAGGCGGTGTAGATCTCCAGTTGGGTGGTTCGAGCCTGGTGAGGCTAGGCTATTGGGGACTGATTTGGTTCAGGATGCTCTAGAGAAGGTGAAAGTGATTCAGCAGAGGCTTCGTACAACACAGTCGAGGCAAAAGATTTATGCTGATTGGAAGGTTCGAGATATATCCTACATGGTTGGTGAGAAGGTCTTGCTGAAGGTTTCGCCTATGAAAGGTGTTATGAGATTCGGGAAGAAAGGGAAATTGAGTCCTCAGTTCATTGGGCCATTTGAGGTGCTTCGGAGGATTGGGGAGGTGGCTTATGAGCTTGCTTTTCCACCCAGCTTGTCGAGTGTGTACCTGGTATTTCATGTTTCTATGCTCTGGAAGTATATTGGGGATCCGTCTCATGTTTTGGACTTCAGCACGGTTCAGTTGGATAATGATTTGACCTATGATGTGGAGCCAGTGGCTATTTTGGGTCGTCCGGTTCGGAAGTTGAGGTCAAAGGACATAGCTTCAGTGAAAGTGCAGTGGAGAGGTCGGCCCGTGGAGGAGGCTACCTAGGAGACCGAGCGGGAGATGCGGAGCAGATATCCTCACCTATTTGAGGCTTCAGGTATGTTTCTTGACTCGTTCGAGGACGAATGTTTGTTTAAGTTGGGGAGGATGTGACGACCCGGCCAGTCGTCTCATGAGTTACCGCTCCGTTTCCCCCATTTCTGCTTCATTATGCTTCTTTATCTGTGTTTTATGTGATCGAGTTGAGTAGTTTGCATTCGGAGTGGATTTGGTAAGAAATGGGACACTTAGTCTCTTTTAAGAAGGTTTAAGTTGGAAAAGTCAACCGGATATTGACTTATGACTTAGAGAGCTCGGATGTGAGTTCCGATGGTTCGGTTAGCTTCAGGAGGTGATTTATGACTTAGGAGTGTGATCGGAATTGGTTTTGGAGGTCCCACGTAGAATTAGGCTTGAATTGGTGGAGTTAGTATTTTGGAGATTTCCGGTTGTTAGGCGAAATTTTGATCCGAGGGTCAGAATGGAATTTCGAGAGTTGCTGTAGCTTTGTTATGTCATTTGGGATGTGTGTGCAAAATTTGAGGTCAATCGGACTCGATTTGATAGGTTTCGGCATCGAATGTAGAAGTTGGAATTTATTAGTTTCATTAGACTTGAATTGGGGTATGATTCGTGTTTTTAGCGTTGTTTGATGTGATTTGAGGCCTCGACTAAGTCCTTAATATGTTTTAGAACTTGTTGGTATATTCGGACAGGGTCCCGAATGGCTCGGGGGAGTTTCGGAGTGCTTTCAGACAGTTCTAGGTCGTTTTTAACTCCTGGAATTTGGCTACAGCAGTGTGCATCGCAGAAATTTCTACCGCACAGAGCTTATTTTGGGAGCTTATATCTCGCAATCTATAAGGAATTTGGAAATTATCAAAACATGGAAGTTGTAACCCTTTGCGTCTAGTTTCAGGAAATATTAACCATTCATCATTTGGACATATATACAGAAAGTTACGATAGATTAACTAAAGTCTGGTACTGCTGTTGTTTTCCAGGCAGTGTGCATGGCAGAAATTTTGGCTACACAGGACCGACTTTGGAAACTTATATCTCGTAATCTGTAAGGAATTTGGAGATAATCCAAAAAGAAAGTTGTATCCCTTGTATTCTAGTTTCTAGAAAGTTAAACCATTCATGATTTGGATATTCTATGAGAAAGTTATGATTGATCGAAGTTGGCTGGTGGAGCAATTTTGACAGAATTTTCTGATGTACTTTAGAAGCTCATATCTCGCATTATATATAAAGAGTTATATAGTGTACAACCTATCAAATGAAAGATCTTCGAGTCTACTTTCTAAATCTTCTAAGATTGATCATTTGGATATTTCCACAAGGAGTTATGAGCGTTTTAACAGAAGGTGTACAGCAAAGGAAAATGGTAAAAGAATGTACAACACAGCGCAAGGTACAACTCGATGAAGCCTGGGAAGAATGTTTTTAAGCCTTCTTGTCCGTGATTTTGGGTATGTTTTCACCCATAGTTGCTCATTTTTAGAGGTTCTTGAAGGAAATTAACGAGGGATTCAAGGAGAATCGATTGGAGGAACGAATTTCGGACCTAAAACTCGTTTATATTGTGAAATCCACCTAGAAACCCGTACATGTGAAAATTTCTAAGCTTCGAGAAGTGGGCCCGGGGCTCGGGTTTTGCTAATTTCAGAATTTTTGGTATTTTTCGATTGTTTTCGCTTGGGCTTCGTCCCCTCAGCATATTGTGACGTATTCGTTCTGATTTTGGATAGATTCGACGCGCGTGGAGGCCAATTCGAGGGGCAAAGGCGTCGCGGGCTAGGGATTTAGCCGGTTCGAGGTGAGAAGTGATTGTAAATGATGTTTTGAGGGTTTGAAACCCTGGATTGTACATCGTAGTGCTATATTGAGGTGAGACACACGCTCGATGATGAGCGTGGGGTCGTTTACTACTGGGGATTGTGACTTGGTCCGTCTCGATTGATGATTTTTACCGCGTATTTGACTGAAACTTATTTGTTATCATCATGATTTGGGCTGATTGCCATATTTGGGTTGATTGCCAATTATTTGAACCCTTCGGGGATTTTTATCACTGATTCCTCACTATTTTGACTTATTACTTGAACTCACTCATGCTGTTTTCCACTGTTTTACAACTCAGCCACTTTTACTCAGTTTTGAGACTTAAATAATATTTTAATGATGTTTTTGGGCTAAGAACTACTATGTACTATGCCCGAGGGGCTTGTGATGATTTTCTGACTGAGTGCGGCCGAGGGCCAGATGTGAGGATATATTGAGTGACATGAGGCCGAGGGCCTGAGATACTTTATATGTCACAAGGTGGCTTGTGACTGATATGAGGCCGAGGGCCTGAGATACTTTATATACGCCACGAGCTGGCTTGACTAATATGAGGCCGAGGGCCTAGATTTGATGTCACGAGGTGGCTTGATATTGCGCTTGGGCCGTAAGGGGCCCCTCCCGGAGTCTGCACACCCCCAGTAAGCGCGGGTACCCATTGTGATGTGAGATATAGCCTGAGGGGCTGATATTGTACCATGTGATAGCCCGAGGGCTGGTATTGTTCTGAGATTTGAGCCCGAGGGGCTGGTACTATTCTGCGATATTGCTCGAGGGGCGGATTTGTTGATACTGAGCCCGAGGAGCAATCTTCTATTTTTTTTTTACTTCACATTATTTAGCAGGAATTCGGGAGGGATCAAATCCTTAGTTTTTAGCCGATCGAAGTGCCCCTGCCAGCCTCGATCTCAATCCTCGTCGATGCTCGAAAAGGGAGCCTTGTTGGACCAACGAGTGAGCTTGATTAGTCTCCCTCGGAAGATTTAGGGACTGTACATATGGAGTAGGTGGTCAAGGGTGAACCGAGAAGATTTTATTTTGTTCACAAAATATCGTAGGAGGATCACGATCCTCCAAAGAGACAGATGGATTTGCCCGTGGCATACTTCCTACCTCTTGCAAAAGGCTAGAATCATCGGGTCTACCGAGTCCAGCATAAAGGGGTAAATGAAAATAGTCGAATACCCCTCCACGTAGGTAGTAATATCATGCTTGGGCCTCGGGACTACCACGTCCTTCCTATTTACAGTCCTCTCGGACTATGGGAAGGACATCTTCAATAATGGAATATATGTGTCTCTATGCTCCTTAACTCCGATCCTATTTGGATGAAGCCTTCTCAACCTTGAAGTCGTCTACGATTGAGCAACCCCCGGGTATAAAGCTTTTCATGGGGGCTCGGCGACGGCCTCTAGGGAAATTGCCTCGAGAGCAGCCACCTCGGGGACAACTGCCTCAGGAGTAGCCACCTCGGAAGCAGCCACCTCGGCATTCGTAGCCGGGTGGGAAGATTAAGAGGCAGTCTGTTGAGGAACTAATTTAGAAGTCTTGGCCATCGTAAATCTGGAAAATATATGAAGAATTGAAAAAGGCGTATAAAGATTTGAAGCTTAGAAGTGGAGATATGAGGTCCTGGTTTGAAAATCCAAGAAAACAATACGAAGATTTGAGGTTAAAGATGAAGGTATGAAAGTTCAAGAAACGAGATATGAAGATTTGAGAAAGTCAAAAGCCTTAGTAAGTTCGAAGGTAAAAGCTAGGATCAGAAAGAAAAGGAAGTGGAGGGGGGGGGGGCAAAGCTTTTATAGGAGGAGTTTAGCGACGCTTCACATTCGGAGGTAACCAGCCGATTAACGCTATGTGTCCAAAGTCATAACGACGCGACTAATGGGACGTTTCGTCTTATCCGCCATCCCAGTTATAACGTGCGAAGGAAGGAGCCTGGATTCATCTATCGGTTCACATCGTTTTGGAAAACCTACTCTCTGGGAAATGAGGGGACTATTTGTATACGGGTAAAACTGGGGCTAATGAGCACCCCGATTTCCCGGTGGGGTAAACGAAGCAAAGGCATGACTACATGGAATCGGAATCGAAGCGAGGAAGTTCTCGTACTAAGGCTTGAATGGGAGCTCGTCACCGGGCCCGGCAAGACAACATCCCCTAAACCCGGTACGAGCCCCATGACCTCGGACAGCAGTACAAACGGTTGCTCATGCCTAACTAAGGGCCGTGTTATCCGCACCCAACCAGATATCACAGTGCGGATCTCGTCAGATATCGATAGCGTATTAGTAATTGATGTACAAGGAGGATTTTTACCTCTTTTAGAATTGTACTAAGGATAAAACTCTCCTACTATATAGAGGGGAAATTTTTGATTCAATACACACATTGTAACACGCTTATCAAAGCAATAAAAACTTAGTTCTCTGCTTTGTAGTTATTGAGGATTTCTTATTTTAATCATAGTTCTTCATATGGATTTGGCTCCGAATCGAGGGTCCCATCGCGGGCATAACTGTTGTTAAGCTTAAATCCGAGCCCGGACTTAACGTCACAACTGGTTTGGTTATTTATTTTATCTTTGATTCATTTATCTAAAATTCTTGATTACTTGTGTTGAATCAATCCACATATCCTTAGAATTGTGTATAAATTTAATTATTATCCATTTTAAAGATAAACATACTCTTTGTAAGAATCGGAACCAACAACGGGAAGGGAGTCAATTGAACATTTCAGCCGCTGGCAAGAATTTTGCCTTCATCAGACTTCCATGCTGCAAATATGCTGAAAATGGTATGATATTACTCGAAATATTGGTTTAATATTTTAATAAGAGGTAATATATGTTCAACTAAAAGTATATATTTTTATATGCTACACGCCTCATGTTGTAGTGCTTTATTAAGATCGTAGGGTGCGGTATAACATTTTGAGCTTAATCATATCGGTAAATATATAGGAAGTAAATGGGAGTGAAATGTAGTAAAAGATTTTGAGCTGGAGCAAGAATGGATGAAATATGGAAGATTTCAAATTCCACTATGATGAAATATAAGAAGATTTCAAATTCCACTACGATGAAATATAAGAAGATTTCAAATTCCACTGCTTAGGCCAACGCTCTATGATTTCTCTGGCACTCAACACTTCAAAATGTTCATAGAAAAAATTAGGTGCCCAAGCCTACTGCCCCACGGTGCCTGTAGTGCCGGAGTCAGAATGTCCAAATTAACAGTGGCGAATCTAAAATTTTTAAATCATGGGTACTTTACTTTTTTTAATTTAAAAATTATTACTAGGACTGAGTGCTTAGTATTTATCTGTAAAACTATATAGTTGAATTTATATGCGATTTTTAAACAAGTCAATTAATTTGATCTTGAAATAATAGATAAATTAGATAAAAATATAATACTTAGCCTTGAGATGGAGACGAAATAGCAGAAATTGTAGTTCCGGGAGTAGGGCTTCCAGGCACAACAGCAATAATATCAAAAAACATGAAGATAAAATTATATTAAGCTTTGGATAGAGTGTAGCATATGTTTGCCAGAAAATTCGTGGCCCTTACAATGATAGTAGAGCTCACTATTTATAGTTGTACCTAGGGAACAAGGTCCTAAATAAAGCCCCTCTTTAATGTTAATTATGAGGGCCATTGAAAAATGTGTAACGGCGGGCAGTGAATGCCATATTTCTTGTAAACGGTAGTGTACTTAATGATGTATAATATTCTTCATTAAATGCTACCGGGTGGCAGATATTTATTTCATCTTTATGAGTATCATTCTCTCCGGTTACAGACAGGATCGTTGCCTTCGGTTTCAGCTATCTTCTGTTTTCAGCTCCATGTGTCACTTCCTCATTCAATCATTTAATATAATATATTTTACCCTATACAGATACTCCCCCTGCTTTCGGGTAGCATACCTTTGTATCACCGGGAAGTTGGTAGAAATATTTTTTTGGTGGAAAATTTACTGACCCCTTCTGAAAATTTTTGACGGTTGATTAGACGCACGTCTCTCTCCATTTAATGCCTTGAACACGCTTCATCCCACGATCTAGTATAACTTTGCCATTTATCGAGGTAATTATGGCCATGAGTTTCGCCGCCTACACCTTTGCTTATACGCATCAACCTCCTTCATTTACATTTCATAATACTCCAAATTTTTGAAGATTTACTTTACTCAACTCATACTTTGATTTTAACCTTTCTTTAACTTCCTTCTTTGAGAGAAAAACCCTCCTTCTGATAAAAGAAATAGCATCTTCTTCAAGAAACCCAAGTTCTTCAAAGAACAAAGGCAAAACTGATGATGTTGCTCCCCCTACGATGAGTACCATTATCCCAAAGAATCTGATTACCACCAAAGATTTTGAAGAGGAGTACCTTTCTGCTCACCCTCGTACGTGGCCGTTAGCATATACCCTTCTTCTATCCGTCCTTCCAGTATCCCTACTATGAAGGAAGACCGCCACAATCTAGATTTGGACATTATCGCTCCCAACCTGGCAGAGCGGATAACTTTACCCAAGATTCTTTGAGCGAAGAGCTTGACTCCGTCATTATGGAGTTCTGTCTCCGCTATCAGGTGTGCTTGACACAGGTAAGCCCTTCTTGTAGAGGACAATCACTTGTCTTTGGCGCCTGTGCCAAGAGACGGGAGAAGAGTTATCCTTAGCTTGAGTGATGAACCTCTATTCCCCCAAAATATTCCGGGGGGGGAATGATAAATTTTAGAAAGAATGGCCACCATGCACTTCTATCTATCATGGATGATGACAACGACCATGCGTGGATGGATCGATTCGTTTCAATCACCACCAGTGACATCATCTCGGCCTCGACTCCGGCTTTCCCGAAATTATGGAACCGCACTCGTAAGTCCATCACTTGTTTCTTCTTCTGTCAAAGATCATTCCACATTATTATTAACTCTTCTTCCTTTACCTATTTCATCGACTCGGTGGGTTCCACCTAGTGTTGAGGGCTTGGACCAATGGGTCCAGAAAATTTTGGACGTTACTAGGCCCGAAACCCGCACATGGAAAGAGTTGTCCCTGAAGTACGGGTGGAAAGCCAAAAATCACAGTAAGTCAAACTCATCTTGTTTTTACCTTTTCACATCAGGAAGTTGTTTGACTCTTGCCTCCTGTTGAATCCAGGTCTACCCCAGGGCTCAGTTTTCATCCTCGAGGATGACGTTTTGCTGATCCTACTAATATGACGAGGCTACTGCAGGAGGCTTTTACACAGACAGGTGCCTTCGAGCCTGCTTCTGGTGCAAGTGCTTCTAACCGGAGTCCCTGACCGGAGAACAAGCAACCAAAAAGAAGATGTTCCTCTGCGATCGGGGAAAGAATAAGAGGGCGAAGAATGCCGCTCTCGACTACTCAACAGACTACTCAATTTGTTGAGTTACTTACACCACTCAAGGACGATGCCTTGGCGCTCTGGGGAGTTTAAAATGGTGGAAAATGCCAACTCCCATTTCTGGATCCCAGTCCCTGCGCTCGGTACTCTGAGATTGAGTATAGGGTCCTTGCCATCTTCGGTTGACGAGAAACCAACACCTAGCACTGCGCTAGCTACAGCCGCTTCTCATCCTTCAACGCCATCAGCTTCATCTCATTTTTCACCGACTCTTCCACTAGCAACTGCTACATCATCTCCACTGGCTGCATCTATTCGAGAAGAGGATGTTCCTCTCCCCCAATCACAAATTAATGGGAACTTGAGACAAAACTACGTCGCCCCCTCAGAAGATCCGCAAAATAGGAGGAGCGTTACTATCTCGGTTTCCACCGGATAGCAATCGGTTGTCCTGGACGGTGGAACTTGCAAACTATCTAAAGCCTTTGGCTTCAGAAAAATATTGGGAAAAGATACAATCTCTCTCAAGAGAGTGGTTGTTGAAAGATGCTACGCACAACGCCGCAGCGATATATTCTTCATTTCCTTTGTTATCTCTTCTATCTTTGATTTAGTAGTATTTTGAGTTTGCCTTTTTTGTTTCGTGGGCCAATTTCCTTGCTTACGAGGGCCTCCAAAGGATGATTCGAGATAAGGAGGAACTTACCTCCGAGCGCGATCAACCTTTGGTCGAGCGGGACCAAACTGTTGGTCGCCTCTCAGAACCGGAAGCCAAAGCTGCTAAGTCTGTTTTGTTGGAGGCTCGTTTGCAGCAAAGCAAGCAAGAAGTAGAGACCCTCAGCCAAGATATCGCCCCGCTGAGGGTTCAATTTGAAGGGGCTAGGGCTAAATAGGCTAAAGTTCATAGTGTCATTCTTGCTGCATCCGATCGCGAGGCTGCCTCTGCTGAAAGATTAAACAATTTGGAGGCGGCCTTGAACTCCAAAACTGAAGAGCTTGCCGTTATAGGGGTGAAATATGCCCAATCGGAGGAGAAGTATAAGAGGACCATTGAGCTTTATAGACTTTTCAGCTCAATTGTCCGTGATCTCAATGTTAGCCTCCTGTCTGTTAGATTCGCACGGGAAAATCTTTCTGTCGAGGTTGACCTAGTTAAGGAAGAACTCAAGCACCGAGCGGCTTCCCTTGTTGTTGAAAAAACATATTTTATGTACAACATAAGGTGAAAAACCTTGGAAGAGGCTAAAGCGGGTGTCATTGACTTTGATTCCTAAATCGCTAAAGCCCGTAAGCTGGAGTCAACTACTAACAGCGATCTTCTGGCCAGGCCTGATGCTTCTGTTCTTTTGTTTCCGATTTCGAATTCTGGGGAACTGAAGAGGAACCGGAAGGCGAAGATGTTGAAGGTCATAATGATGAAGGTCAAGATACCGAGTCGGCGGCGAATCTACCCACTTCCCCTAGGGGCGCTAATGCTTATCTTTCTCCGGGTTCCGAAGAAGCAGCAACCTAGCTTTTCATTTCTTTTCCCAACTTTTTGTACTTGTGCCATTTTGGCATATTTATTGTAAATAAAAATATCTTTTGCTCAAGTATTGCATGAGTCTTTCTGTATTCTTTGGTTTTAACATTTATGCAAGTTTAATCTTTGCGTCCTTTCTCGTTTAAGCGTTTTGTGTAAGTTTTACTATTTGTGTCTGATTATGCAAGTCTTTGGGTGTATTTTCCCCCAAAAGCATTTGGATTTCGGCACAAGTTCTTCCGAAATCAACCCTTTATCGTGAGGACTTTCATAAGAGAGGGCCTTCTTATGTTTACGGTGCTCTTGAAGAGGACTTCTCCTGTTCATTATGGCACTAGCATTTGAATTACTTGTTTAACTTTCAAATGAAAAAATCAATTCATCCTTCAGACAAGAAACAAGATAGAATAAAAGGATTTTACTTTATTCCTTCCATTTTCAAAAAAGTACATAAGCATTCGTTATGTTAAAAGGCAATTGCCGTTTCTTGTGGCTAACTTGTACAACTTGTTTCTACGGGGCTGGCCGTGCGGTCCCCTGTCCTGATAATATAACTATTCTCCCCCCCCCCCCCCC
>MCJB01012474.1:80832-175237 GCA_002018475.1 Nicotiana obtusifolia
GAATGCGAAGAATGCAAATTGGAACACTATAAGTTTAACACCTTCGAGGATTCCACTAATGAATTACTAGATAATCATCAGTTCGGTAACAAACTTGACTTCCCCTTAGGAATATATGCTATCAAGTCAAAGACTATATAACAACCCCCTAGTGGCTTGCACTTGTGAAAGGTTGGATAACCCTTGTTCGATAGCAAACTTAACTTCCCGGTGGGAACTTTGCTACCCAGCAAAAGATTAGCTAACCGTTCCGGAGTGGTTCTTTGCTTGTGTTCCTTGTTATTAAAAGGTCTTATTACTTCTATAGAAACCTTCTTTGTAGTATGCTTTCTACTGCTGCCTCGTTAAAAACCTTTCCAGAAAAAACCCAATGGGGAAAAAACTGGACGAAGGAAAACAGAGTGCAGCATAAACTTTCATTATAAGTGATGTTCATCAGCAATAGTGTCTCTTGAGATGTGCCACGTTCCAATTGCTTGGCAACTTTTCTCCATCTTGATTTTTCAGCTCGTATGAATCTTTACCTGTGACAGGTGAAACCCGCTAGGGTCCTTCCCTTGTTGGACCTAGCTTCCCTGCATTGAATTCCTTGGTGTTTTAAGTTACTTTCCTTAGAACCAAATCTCCCACTTTGAAATAACGGAGTTTGGCTCTTCGATTGTAATATCTTTCTATTCTCTACTTTTGAGCTGCCATCCTTATTTGCACCAAGTCTTTGCGCTCATCGAGCAGCTCCAAATTAACGAGCATTGCTTCGTTGTTTGCTTCTTCATTTTCTTGGAAATATCTCATGGTAGGCTCCCCTACTTCTACCGGGATCAAGGCTTCTGCTCCGTAAACAAGGGAGAAAGGAGTCTCATTTGTGCTCGATTTGGCCGTTGTTTGGTAATGCCCATAGTACTCCGGGCATTTCCTCGAGCCATCTGCCTTTAGCTGCTTTCAATCTCTTTTTGAGATTTTGTATAATCACTTTGTTCGTTAATTCTGCCTAACCATTTGCGCTCGGATGATAGGGCGAAGATGTGATCCTTTTGATTTTCAAGTCTTCAAGGAACTTCGTGACCTTTGCACCTATAAATTATGGCCCGTTGTTGCAGGATATCTCTTTTGGTATCCCAAATCTGCAAATTATGTTCTCCCACAAGAAATCAACCACTTCACATTCAACGATCTTCTGATAAGGACCTGCTTCAACCCAAATAGAAAAAATAGTCAGCTAAAACCAAAAGAAACCTTACCTTACTAGGGGTCGGCGGAAGTGGTCCAACGATATCCATTCTCCACTTCATGAACGGCCATAGAGACAAAATTGAGTGCAATAGTTTTGCTGGTTGATGTGCCAATGGTCTGTAGCCTTGACATTTATCACATTTTTGAACAAAAGCTTTGGCTTCTTGTTCCATTCGGGGCCAGTAGTATCCTGCGCTTACCAACTTTAGTACCAAGGAATCTGAGCCCAAATGATTTTCACAGATCCCTTCGTGGACTTCTCGCATAACGTAGTTGGCTTCGGAGGCTCCCAAGAATCAGGCCATCTGGCCTTGGAAAGATTTCCTATACAATTGGCCTCTTTTGATGCTATATCATGCAGCTTTAGTACGCAGCACCCGAGATGCCTTAGGGTCTTCAGGCAACTTTTCGCGCTCGAGATAATCAATGATCTCATTCCTCCGGTCCCAAACCAGATTAGTTGTGTTTACCTCGTAGTAACTATCTGCGTCTAGAACTGAGTGCTAAGTTGTACGACCATACCGGAGTCCAATCCTTTCATTTCTAATGATGAGCCAAGGTTAGCTAATGTGTCTGCTTCTGAGTTTTCTTCCATCAGGATATGCATAATTGACCATTCCCAGAATTGAGCAAGCAGAGCCTGAACCTTCGCTACATATTGTTGCATGGGTTCCTCTTTGGCTTCGAAGATCCCATAGACCTGATTTACCACCAGCTGGGAGTCGCATTTGATTTCCATGATCTCGGATTCTAGTCCCCGGGCCAATTCGAGTCCTACAACTAAAGCTTCTTACATCCGCTTCATTGTTAGTCAGAGGAACCGTTCTTATGGCCTACCTTAGGGTTTCTCCCAAAGGCGTGGTTACTACTATGCCAAGCCCGGACCCTTTTGCGTTGGAAGCTTCGTTTGTAAATAGGGTTCAAACTCCTGATGTCGATTCTGACACCATCACTGCTTCTTTGGTTGCCAAAGGCAGCAACCCCGGAACTGAAGTCGGACACAAAGTTTGCCATTTATGACTTAATCACAGTTCTAGGTTTATATTCTATATCAAATTCACTCATCTCGACGGCTCATTTGGCCAACCTACTCGAAAGTTTGGGTTTATGAAGGATATTCCTCAGTGGAAAAGTGGTCACCACAGCTATCGGGTGACATTGAAAATAAGGCCTTACCTTCTAAGCGTCGACTACGAGGGCCAAGGCCAGCTTCTCCAAATGCGGGTAGTGAGTTTCCGCTCCCCTAAAATGCTACTAACGTAATAAATGTTATATTGCATACCTTCGTCCTCACAGACTAAAACGGTGCTTATCGCTACCTTCGAGACTGCTTTAGATTAACAATTTTTCACCTTCCTCCAGCTTCAATATTAACGAAGGACTTGACAAGTACCTTTTCAAATCCCTCAAAGCATGCTAGCATTCCGGGGTCCATTCGAAGTTGTTCTTCTTTTTGAGCGGCACGAAGAAACGGTGGCATCTCTCTGAAGACCGAGAAATGAACCTGCTCAAAGCGGCCAATCTCCCTGTGACCCTTTGAACCTCTTTTACGATTGATAGTTGGTCCAGGATGTCTTCTATGGCTTTTATTTTATCGGGGTTGCCTATATCCCCCTTTGTGACACCAAAAATCCCAGGAACTTGCCGGAGCTGGCCCTGAACGCACACTTCTCGAGTTTAAGCTTCATGTTATGCTTCCTTAGGATGTCAAAAGTTTCTTGCAAGTGCTTAATATGATCACCTGCGTTCAAAGACTTAACAAGCATATCGTCTATATAAACTTCCATGATTTTCCTAATCTATTTTTCAAACTTCTTATTTATGAGCCACTGATAAGTGGCTCTAGCGTTCTTTAGCTCGAAGGGCATCACATTATAGCAGTATGTGGCAAAATTCATTATGAACGAAGTTTTTTCTTGATCCTCTGGATTCATCTTAATTTGGTTGTACCCAGAGTAAACATCACGGAAACTCATTAACTCATGCCCGACCGTTGCATCAATTATTTGATCGATGTTTGGCAATGGGAACGAGTCCTTTGGGTACGCCTTATTCAAGTCCTTATTGTCTATGCATATATGAAGTTTATTATTCTACTTAGGAACTACTACTACATTAGCTAGCCAGTCCGAAAATTTCACCTCTCGAATTGGACAAATATCAAGTAGGCGAGTTACCATCAGTGGCTCTAGCGTTCTTTAGCTCGAAGGGCATCACATTATAGCAGTTTTTTCCGTCTTACTAGAGGAATGTTGGGATCCAGGCTTAGCTTGTGTACGGCCACTTCCGTTGGGATACCTGTCATAGCCGCATGCGACCACGCAAAACAATCGACGTTAAATTTAAGAAATTCAATAAACCTAGACCTTAGCTTGGGGTGCAGTCCGGTCTCTAAGTGGAATTTCCTCTCCAAGAACTTTTCGAACAATGCGACTTGCTCAAGCTCTTCCACTAATGGAATTTGTTGCGTCTGTCTCTTCTGGTACTTTGAAATATCTTGGCACCTAATAAAAATGCCTATATGTTTCGAGGAAAGATCTTATGTATAGGATGGTGTCATGAGTAACGGATAATTTTGGGTGGAGCTATGAATGCGAATTTTGACGTTACAAATGTATAAGGCAAATATTTGAGTGGTTAGGGGATAAAGGGTAATCAATTGTTGATCGTCGGTTATGTTTGAGATGATTGAAGGATGTGAACATTGTGAACGGAAACCGAAGCGAGAATTGCTCCTATTTATAGGACGGTTACCTCTGTTACCTGCAAAACTTAAGACATGATGACCTCGAATATATATGAGGTTATTGCGAAAATTTAGACATGATGCAAATTCCCTTCGGACCATGAGAGTTGTCTTTGGACGATGAGGATGATGTCCTTAGACCATAACGTCCTGGGTCATGAAGCGTATGATAAGGAATTTGCAGGACATGAAATGGTGTCCTCGGGCCATGAGGATGGTGCCTCTAGACTATGACACCTTTGAATAATGATATGCAATTTCGAGAGATCCTCCGGCCATGACATGATGTCTTCGGGCTATGAGGATGACGCCTTTAGAATATGACGCTTTTGAACAATGTTGCGATGTTTCAGCCCATGAAATGCAAAGATGCGGCGATGTTGATCGTTCAATAGAGGAAATAGGCAATGCTTAGCCACGTGAGAGAATGAAGAGAAACCGTGCTTAACCTTGTGCGGGATGAGGGTAGTGCTTAGCCTTACGCAGATAATGAGGGTGATGATTAATCCTCTATGAATGAAGGCAGTGTTTAGCCATATGCAATGATGAAGGCAATATTTAACCTCATGCAAAGAATGGAGACAGTGCTTAGCCTCATGCAAGGGAAGGAAGTGCTTAGCCTTATGCAATAATAGAGGCAGTGCTTAGCCTCATGCAATGTAGCAGAGACAGTGTTTAGTCTTCATGAAAGAGAAGGCAGTGTTTAGCCTTATGCAATAATGGAGGCAATGCTTAGCCTCATGCAGTGTAGCGGAGACAGTGCTTAGTCTCATGCAAGGGAAGGCAGTGCTTAGCCTTATGCAATTATGGAGGCAGTGCTTAGCCTCATGCAGTGTAGCGGAGACAGTGCTTAGTCTCCTGCAATGGAAGGCAGTGCTTCGCCTTATGTAATAATGGAGGTAGTGCTTAGCCTCATGCAAAGAATGGAGATAGTACTTAGTCTCATACAAAGGAAGGCACTGCTTGGCCTTATGTAGTAATGGAAGCAATGCTTAGCCTCATGCGATGTAGTGGAGACAGTGCTTAGTCTCATGCAATGGAAGGCAGTGCTTAGCCTTATGCAATAATGGAGGCAGTGCTTAGCCTCATGCAGTGTAGTGGAGACCTCATGCAGTGTAGCACAGACAGTGCTTAGTCTCATGCAAGGGAAGGCAGTGTTTAGCCTTATGCAATAATGAGGGCAATATTTAGCCTATAAGGAAAGAGCACTGATTAAATGTGAGAGGAAAAATGATTCGTAGTTGATGCTTTGTGTTGGACGACTTCTGTTAGTGTAAAGATAGTGATTTTATGGTATGTATATATTTGCAGACGTGCTTGTTATGTCCATTGTGCCTGCATCCAAAGAAAATATTGTGAGTTGTGGGGGAAAGGTTGGTTCGTGCCTTTGATTCTTCATCTCGCCTTTGCTCCTTGTCTTGCTGCCTTGTTCGAGTCATGCTGGGTATCATCTGGCTATTGCCGAAACATGAAATTTCCGAAAACATGCATTTGTGACAGATCATTTATTTAAAAATGGAGTTTTTCAAATATGTGATAATGCATAAAACAAATAAATTTCGAATCGGAGATTGTGACGTGCTTTGAGACATTGCAACCTCCTCAACTCGGATTTTGAGGACCCTCCTCAAACTTCTGCCCCAGTTTATATGCCTACTTTTGGCAACACTCTTCTTGGTGATCCTTGACTAAATGAGATCTGACAAACTCGAAATCTTGCCCCAGTTTCTGACCATAGAGGGGAAGGAAGATTTTATTATGATTTGACCGAACCCACAGGGCTGCCTACCCTCTTAAATGGGAATCAGGTCAAGCGTATTTCAGGTTACATCAAATAGAAAGTGCAAACATAATCTTAAAAATAATATCTCTTGACTGCGTTTTAGTTGATAGGTTTTGGCCATATCTCTCCATCCATCTCTGCAAGTATAAGTGCTCCTCCTGTCAGTACTCGGTGACCCATGTAAGGGCCTTGCCAGATTGGTGAGAATTTCCACTTTGCTTCATCCTGATGGGGGAGATCCGTTTCAGCACCAATTGCCCCGGTGTGAATTGCCTCGATCTAACCTTTTTTGTTGAAAGCCCTTGCCATTCTATTCTGGTAGAGTTGACAGTGACACACTGCGTTAATTCTCTTACCATCAATGAGAGCCAGTTGTTCATACAGGCTTCGTATTCATTCCGTGTCGCTGAGCTCAGCCTCTTGTATGATTCTTAAGGAGGGAATCTCCACTTCGGTAGGAACAACGGCTTCAGTACTGTAGACCAGTAGATAAGGAGTTGCCCCAGTTGACGTACAAACTGTGGTGCGGTACCCGAGCAAAGAAAATGGTAGCTTCTCGTGCCATTGCTTGTAGTTGTCCACTATTTTCCTCAATATCTTCTTGATGTTCTTGTTCGCAGCTTCTATAGCTACATTCATCTCCGGCCTATATACTGTAGAATTTCGATGTTTGATCTTTAAGTTTTCACACATAGCTTTCATTAGTTACTCGAAATCGACAAACAATACGATCCCGAACAAAATCCGCTACAACCTTCTTAGTCACAGCCTTATAGGAAGCGGCTTCAACCCATTTTGTGAAGTAATCTATAGCGACCAAAATGAACTTGTGTCCGTTTGAAGTAGTGGGTTCAATTGGTCTGATGACATCCATGCCTCAAGTAGAGAACGGCCAGGGTGAACTCATTACTCGTTGGGTGGTACTCATATCATATCAGCATATATCTGGCATTGGTAACACTTTTGAACATATTTGATGCAGTCTATCTCCGTGGTCATCCAGAAATACCCTTTTCTTAATATCTTCTTGGCCAAAACAAAATTGTTCATGTGAGGTTCGTAAGTTCCGGCATGTATTTCTTCGAGCAATCTAGATGCCTCCTTGGCATCGACACATTGCAACAATCCCAAATCAGGAGTCCTTCTATATAGAATTCCTCCACTCTGAAAGAAATGGTTGGCCAATCTTCGAAGCGTGCACTTTTGAGTGTGTGTATCATTCTATGGGTATTCTCCTTTCTCCAAGTACTCCTTGATATCGTGGAACCATGGATATCTGTCAAACTCTTCTTCGACATGAGCACAATAAGTTGGCTGCTTACGAATTTCTATTGGGATAGGATCAATGAAATTCTTCTCTGGAGTTGTATCATGGAAGGTAAGGTGGATAATACATCGACGAACTCATTCTGAATCCTTGGAACATGTTTGAATTTTATCATTGCGAACCTCTTGAATAACTCTTGTACACAATGCAAGTATGGCAATATTTTAGTGTTCTTGGTAGCCCATTCTCCTAGTACCTGGTGTACCGATAGATCAAAATCTCTGATTAGCAACAACTCCTGAACGTTCATGTTGATGGCCAACCTGAGTCCCAAGATGCAAGCCTCATATTCCGCCATATTGTTGGTGCACGAGAACCTGAGTTTGGCGGATACGGGATAACGTTGTCAGATTTCAGATACTAAAAGAGCTCCAATGCCCACTCCCTTGAAGTTTGTTGCTCCGTCGAAAAACATTCTCCAACCGTCATATGTTTTAGCAATATCTTCTCCTACAAATGACACTCTCTCGTTGGGAAAATAAGTTTTCAATGGTTCGTATTCTTCGTCTACGGGGTTTTCTGCCAAGTGATCAACCATACTTGCCCCTTGACTGCCTTCTGAGTCACATAAATGATGTCGAACTCACTTAGCAATATCTGCCACACTCTCATGGGAGCGGGTCGTTCGCGTCGGCAATAAAATAGATGTATCTATGGTTTGTCAATGGTATGATCGATCGGGTCGTACGCCTCGGCATTTCTATAAAATATTCTTATGAAATCGTGCATAATAATAGGCAAGAAGCCAGCATATTTGTGAGTTTTTCCTAATTGAACTGTGACGACCTATCTGCCCAGGTCCATTATATATACTCCGATTGAGGAGGTAGCTACTAGCTAAGAGTTTGAGTTACTGCCGAGAGGAGGATTGTACCACGTATTATACTTGTTACTGCATTTATTTTCTCTGGTTCACATCTGTTTACTTCTACTGTATCTGTCTTATTGGACCACTGGTAAGTGTTGATGTCAACCCCTCGTCACTACTTCTCTGGGGGTAGGCTAGATACTTACTGGGCACGCATTGATTTACGTACTCATACTACACTTGCGGCACTATTTGTGCAGGTACACATATGTCCGGTGATCTTTGGTTGCAGAGGCGCGGACATTTCGGGGACTTTACTGTGAGCTGCATTTCATGTGAGTCTCCATCAGAGTTATTTATATTTTTCTGTCTAACTTTTATTCAAGATAGATGTTGTATTTTATTATAATTCCTAGTAGATGCTCATGCACTTGTGACACCGGATTTTGGGGGGTCCCTACAGGTTATTCACTATTTGAGTTCGTGTAAATCATATTTCACACTATTTCATTAATAAAAATTATGGTTTTAAGGTACTAGGATGAGTAATTAAACTGCCTAATCACTATTGGCTTGCCTGACGGCAGTTTTAGGCTCCATCACGGCCACTAGTGGATTTTGGGTCGTGACAGCTTGGTATCAGAACGTTAGGTTTACTTAGGTCTCACGAGTCATGAGCAAGTCTAGTAGAATCTTTCATATCGGTACGGAGACGTCTGTACTTATCTTCGAGAGGCTACAGGGCTGTTAGGAGCACTTCCCTTCTTGCTTTCCTAATCGTGCGGTTTGATTCCATTGAGGCTTGTGCCTTTGTTTCCTTCCTACTCAATGTTACGCGACGCGAAGCGCTTGTTATCAGTTGGGCATCGAGGAGTTGTAGTGGTACTACGGACGTGGTGCAGGATGTTTTTTTTCCCTACGTATTTGGGCAGGCTATTATCGTCGCCTTGCAGAAGGATGTTCTTTTGTCCCAGCTCAGTATCCATATTTTCTATGGTTTCGAGACTGTACACGAATTGCTACAATGTCTATGTGTTGTTATCGTACAATGTTGGTGTAACGGTAAGGTGCTCGTTTATGTGTTGAGGCAGTGAGTGACTTGGAGAAAGGATTTCTCAGTGCATGATTAAGGGGTTCAGCATCTAATTCCAGCAGAGGAAAGGCAATCGGACTATGGATGTAAAGGTTTGGTTGATAAAGTAACGAGACTTGATATTTTTGAGAGTGGTTGAATTTTCATTGTGATGCAGTGTCACCGTCCTTGTTTGGACACATTACGGTTTGCCAGTGTTATGATCTTCTTTGATTTTTGCCTTCGTGGCAGGGTGTGGCGAAATGGTGCCTGAGGGGTGGTTGTCAGACATAGCAATGTGCAGCGGTTCAGGATCAAGTTGGTATTTCAAATGTGATGGCTCGAGGAAGATGATCTTCCAAAAGGCTTAAAGTCGGAAGCAATGTATTAGCTCAGGCGCTATGAAAAATGGATTTTGGTTTGATGCAACATTTGAGTAACGAAGAATATAGAAGGACATGTGGGAGGTGCCTTGCGGTGGTTGAATTACTAGCAGGTCAAGTATGAAAAGCGGAAGCCGAGAAGTTGCTTAAAAGGGTTGGTTTGACCAAAGTGGGAGAGGCAGAGTAGCCTATGGATTCTGCGGTAGGATAGCCACGTACCTTGAGAAAATGTAGAATGGTTTGGAAATCGTGATGGAATGCGACTTGGTCTACATATTTTACTTAGGAATGATGGTTACTGTACGGAGAAAGATTTAGCATGGCAGAAAGGAGTTTTCTTGAAATGAAGATGGGTGTGAAGATTTGACTATCGTTTCAGGTGCAATATGACTTGAGTTCGTAAAGTATTGTTGAACTTTCAGTTTATGTCAATAGGGAAGGAGCATACCTATACAGCTGGTGGGCGAGCATGAGCTTAGGAGAATTTAATGATTACGTGGCAGTTGTACCCAGTGCAGCATCATTGGAAGATGTCGGTAAGGAACTCCACAAGTGGGTTATCTCCTGTGAGCAGGTTAGCAGTGGTGTGATGTTGATAAAGCTTCTGCGAGGTATTTTACTTACTACCCGCTAAGGGGTCGAGTGTGTGACTCTGACTGGTGATTCAGGATGTTCATGGAAAGCATAACAAAAGGATTTCGAGAATTTGGTAGGTTAACGATGCGGGATCACGGGTAATTGAGAAGAGGGAATCATTTCGGGCCCTACATTATGTGTTGATAGCTTAAAGCTAAGTGAGGGAGCCCCACCGCCTATTATTGGATCGTGTGATTGTCTTTTTGTCCGGTTTCTGGCTATCGGTGCATGGTGAATTATTATGACTAAGAAAAAAAAACATCGAAAGTAATTCGGGCAAGGAACTTAATGAATGTGTGTTGAACATAGTCTTATCGATTCAAGTGCAGGTTTTGGGAAGACTCAGAGTCTATGCTTCTCCTGGATGTAAGGTGCAAGAAAAAGAATTCAGCCGGTTGCTTCTTCGAGAGGTTATTTATGTTCTAGCAGAGCATTGGAGTTTGGATATGTTCGAGATCAGGTCAGAGTGGGTGACTCTCAACAATGATTTTAGTGGGTCCAAGAATTTAAGTGCAGTACCTAAGGATTTCGAGTCCATTGTGTGGTTAAGGATAGAGTTTTCGCCGTGGATTACGAACAGGACTTGGAATATTCTATGTTATTATCGGATATGCGGTGCAGTATAGGAGGAAAGTATGAGATGGTTCATGTGTATTGAGACGATGTAGTCTCGCGATTCGGGTCACTCGAGATGGGTGCGGATTAAGTTTGTTATGTTGTGAATGGAGCTAACGTTATTTCTAATGCAGGTAAAGGGTAAGTTAAAAGACGTTGGGTCGATTGTAATGGTTGATTCAACATGATTGTGGAAATGGTCGGTTCATTCGGTGTGTGAAGTTATAACATGTGGTTAGTGGTCATACGTGCAGGCTTGACAGCCACCATGACTTGATTGATTTGGGAGGCATGTGATTTTAAATTGCTTTGTGGTGTAAATGGACTTATGGAAGAGTCATGGCAGTTTAGATCATGACTTGAGGTTTGTATTTTTTGCGATCTAGGAATTTAGTTGCATGTTGCATGGGTTCTTCCAAATTGAGCCAAGTGAAAGGCTTCTAGCCAATAAAGTGTTTATTCTACTAATAGTTCAGGAGTTATAATGAATTAGTGTATTTTTGCATAGCAACATGATAGGTGCATTAAGCGCCATGGGAATTTGAAATTTGAGAATCAAGGTTGTGGTTCGGTGTTGACAAGGATGTCACGAACTCGGATGAACCGGAAAGAATTTAAATGTTCAGAGTAAACTGACATTATCCTAGTGTTGCCTGGGAATGGTGTTCTGTGGAAGGAGCATTATGTATTGAATTGTGGGTTCTTGAATTGCTTTACAGATTAGTACAATTGGTGGTATGGAGGTGCAGACTTTGCTACCCGGTGCGGAATGTCGTGGGTGCGTACCCACGAGGAGATTTGTATAAATGTGCCATGCTAGTCACCTGATTGTTAAAAATCAAAACCAAGCACGGTGATTTTGTTACAACCGTTAATGTGAGAGTTTATGCTTGGAAGGCGCTCTATTCCTTTGGTTGTGAACTATGGGGTTTGTGCCGGATTGAGACGGCTTGATAGTTCGCACCTGTGTTGAGGTCCCGTGTAGCTTGCGGTGTCATATGAGCAGGATGGCTCTCGAGATGCAGGTCATTTATCGCACCTTAGTCGTGCTTGGGTTTCATGGCATATTGCGCTATCCCTCTCCCCAGAGATGTATTTTTTGCACTTGGCATGGTTGTGGTCGATATTCGATATTCGGTAGGAAGGAGCATTATGGCTTGAAGGGTATGTCCTTATTTATTGTTGTGAGTGGATGGGGTGGCACGCCGCCACGGGTACGTTATTTGGATCGGGTTGTACGCCGCAATGGTCATGTTTGGATCGGGTTACACGCCGCAATGGTATCATGTTTGGATCTGGTTGCACGCTGCAACGGTGTTATGTTGATTATGGTACCCTATATCTATTCCTGCGTATTTTGTTTCTCATTCCTTGAGAAGGGTTCATAACATCTGTTCTGCCGTTTATTTCGTCGCGCGGGCTGGTTAATTTTTTTTCTTGAGTTCATTCCTCCTTATGTGTCATATTCGAGTTATAGATTTTAGGCGCATTAATGGCGTCTTATGAGACCTGAGTCAGTGTTTGAGGTGGCTTATTGCCTGAGCAGTTTGTACTAGGTTAGACGAGATCATTGGGCCTAAAATTTGTGCAAAAGGAATTATATAAGGTACATTAAAGAGAAAATTTCGTTATTTAGTTCAGAATGAGGTACTGGTTCTTGTCAGAAGGAGAGACTCCATGAAATATTGATTCGGCAGGTAGTTATGAGTTTCTACACATCTTTTCGTCATGGCAGTATTATGAGATTTGGAATAGGATTTATATGCGTCATCAGATGTATTGTGGACATCGGGTTCGTGAAATTTCAGCTATTGCGGTTGGGGAATGTTATTATGGACAACCGACCTATGTGGTGCAAGGTGTGATTTCAGAATAGATGCATGTTCGTGTTTTGGTATAGAGTGTGGTGATTGGTACGGTGTTCGTGTTTTAGAATCAGGTCTTATAAAGAAATTCGGAAGTTAAAACTTGGTTCTAAAGCTTGTTAGCTAAGGTTATAGGGAGGAATTTTTGATCTAGCTTGAGCTAGTGTGTTCAATTGGAATGTGGTGGCACGAGTAAGTGCACAAGGTGTTAAACAGTATTTTTGGACAACTCCAGAGCAGTCCTTATCATGTTTAAGGACGAACGTATGTTTAACTGCGAGAGAATGTAACGACCCGACCGGTCGTTTTGAGCTCTAGTACGTCGTCCGGCAGTTTGAGGCCTTGAGTAGCTTCACTTCAGGTGTTATGACTTGCACGTGTGGTCGAAAATTAATTTAGGGAAATTCGAATTTGATTTGGAATGAAAATTCTAAATTCGGAAGCTTTAAGTTGTATGAGTTGACAAAGGTTTGACTTTTGAGTAAATGACGTCGGAATCAAGATTTGAAGGTTCCAATAGGTTCGTATTATGATTTCGAACTTGGGCGCATGTTCGGGTAGAGTATCGAGTGGCGCGGGAGTATTCGGCGATTATTATGAAAGGTTGGCATTTTGAAGGTTTAAGAATTTTTTAAATTTGTTTTGCAATGGATTTAGATGTTATCGGTGTCCGTTTGGAATTCCGAGCATGGAAATAGTTCCATATGGTGATTTTGGTCTTAGGAGCATGTCCGGACGTTGATTTGGAGGTCTGTAGGTCATTTTGGCGTTAATTGGCGAAAGTAAGAAATTTGGATATTTTTGGGAAGTTTGATCGGGAGTGGACTTTTTGATATCGGGGTCGGATTCCGAATCCGGAAGTGGGAGTAAGTCCGTAATGTCAATTATGACTTGTGTGCAAAATTTGAGTTCAATCGGACTTGATTTGATAGGTTTCGGAGTCGAATGTAGAAGTTTGAAGTTTTAAAGTTCACCAAGCTTTAATTGGCGTGCGATTCATGGTTTTAGCGTTGTTTGATGTGATTTGAGGCCTCGAGCATTTTCGTGTTATGTATTGGGACTGGTTGGCGTGATTGGACGAGGTCCCGGGGACCTTGGGGGTGATTCAAGTGGTTTCGAGCCATTTTTCCCTGTTTTGCAACTGCTGGTGCTGGTGTCTAGTGTTGTTCTTCGCGAACGCCAAGGGCCTCACGCGTTCGTGAAGAAGAATTATGGACCAATGAATTTTATTCTACACGAACGCGGTGGGAAAGCTGAAGCAACCTACGCGAATGCGACAGGGAGGTCGCGAACGCGTAGAAGGAAATGGGAGCAGGGACCTAGAGCCGTTTAGCCTACACGAACGCGAGCCTTACCCTGCGAGCACGGAGCAGTAAGGACGGAAGGCTTCGCGAATGTGTCCCTCTGGTCGCGAACGTGAAGAAGAGATATTGTGGGCAGGGCTGTTTGGCCTTCGCGATCACGAGGGTTATTCTACGATCGCAAAGAAGAAGGAACTGGGCAGTAGGTTTATATTTCGAGACTTAGCCCATTTCTCTCACTTTTTCATTTGGTTGGGCGATTTTTGGAGCTCTTAGAGGGGAGATTTCTATCATCCATTGCAAGGTAATTAGTTACTGCACATTGTGAATTAACCACATGGTTTATAGATGGATTTAAACATGGAAATTAGAGGAAACTTGGGATTTTGAAGAAAACCTAGAAATTGGTAATTTTGGATTTTGATCATGATTTTGGAAATGGAATTAGGAATAAACGATATATTTGAGTTCGTGGTGTTATGGGTAAAAATTATTTTCAAACATTTTCGGAATCCGAGCATGAAGGCCCGAGAGTTAACTTTATTGACCTTTCAAGTGGAGTTGGGAATTGTTTAAATTGATCAATAATAGGTATTAGAGTATATTTTAATTAGTTTGCACATTGTTTGAATAGTTTTGGACCGACGGACATCGTTTTGAGGTATTGGGGTGGCGTTGGAGCCGGTTATGGAACTTCGGAGCGAGATAAGTCTCCTATCTAACTCTGTGAGGGGGAAACTACCCCTAGGTGATGTATTTGTTATGTGTTACTTGTTGCGGGGGCTACGTACGCACAAGGTGACGAGAGTCCATGCGTAGCTAGATTCATGTTATGTCCGGATAGACTTAGGCTCACACATGCTATAGCTAGATTCATGCTATATCCGGGTAGGCTTAGACTTAGGCTCACACATGCTATTGATACATCTAATGGGATCGGGCCGTACGCCACGGCAGGATTTATGTGCCACATTCTCATGGGAGCGGGTCGTTCGCGTCGGCAATAAAATAGATGTATCTATGGTTTGTCAATGGTATGATAGATCGGGTCGTACGCCTCAGCATTTCTATGAAATATTCTTATGAAATCGTGCATAATAATAGGCAAGAAGCCAGCATATTTGTGAGTTTTTCCTAATTGAACTATGACGACCTATCTGCCCAGGTCCATTATATATACTCCGATTAAGGAGGTAGCTACTAGATGAGAGTTTGAGTTACTGCCAAGAGGAGGATTGTACCACGTATTATACTTGTTACTGCATTTATTTTCTCTGGTTCACATCTTTACTTCTATTGTATTTGTCTTATTGGACCACTGGTAAGTGTTGATGTCAACCCCTCGTCACTACTTCTCTGGGGGTAGGCTAGATACTTACTGGGCATGCATTGATTTACGTACTCATACTACACTTGCGGCACTTTTTGTGCAGGTACACATATGTCCGGCGGTCTTTGGGTGCAGAGGTGCGGACATTTCGGGGACTTTACTGTGAGCTGCATTTCATGTGAGTCTCCATCAGAGTTATTTATATTTTCCTGTCTAACTTTTATTCAAGATAGATGTTGTATTTTATTATAATTCCTAGTAGATGCTCATGCACTTGTGACACCGGATTTTGGGGGTCCCTACAGGTTATTCACTATTTGAGTTCGTGTAAATCCTATTTCACACTATTTCATTAATAAAAATTATGGTTTTAAGGTACTAGGATGAGTAATTAAATTGACTAATCACTGTTGTCTTGCCTGATGGTAGTTTTAGGCGCCATCACGGCCACTAGTGGATTTTGGGCCGTGACAGCTTGGTATCAGAGCGTTAGGATTACTTAGGTCTCACGAGTCATGAGCAAGGCTAGTAGAATCTTTCAGATCGGTACGGAGACGTCTGTACTTATCTTCGAGAGGCTACAGCTAATGTGATGGCTCGAGGAAGATCATCTTCCAAGAGGCTTAGAGTCGGAAGCAATTTATTAGCTCAGGCGCTATTGAAAATGGATTTTGGTTGGATGCAACATTTGAGTAACGAAGAATGAGGAAGGACATGTGGAAGGTTCCTTACGGTGGTTGAATTACTAGTAGGTCAAGGATGAAAAGCGGAAGCCGAGAAGTTTCTTAAAGGGGATGGTTTGACCGAAGTGGGAGAGGCAGAGTAGCCTATGGATTCTGTGGTAGGATGGCCACATACCTTGAGGATGCGTAGAACGGTTGGGAATCGTGATGGAATGCGACTTGGTCTACGTATTTTATTTGGGAACGATGGTTACTGTACGGAGAAAGATTTAGTATGGCAGAAAGGAGTTTGCTTGAAATGAAGATGGGTGTGAAGATTGACTATCATTTCAGGTGCAATATGACTTGAGTTCGTAAAGTATTATTGAACTTTCAGTTTATGTTAATAGGGAAGGAGCAGACTTATACAGCTGGTGGACGAGCATGAGCTCAGGAGAATTTACTGATTATGTGTTGGTAGCTTAAAGCTAAGTGGGGGAGCCCCACCACCTATGATTGGTTCGTGTGGTTGTCTTTTTGTCCGGTTTCTGGCTATCGGTGCATTGGTGAATTATTATGACTAAGAAAAGAAAACATCGGGAGTAATTCGAGCAAGGAACTTAATGAATTTGTGTTGAACATAGTCTTATCGATTCAAGTGTAGGCTTTGGGAAGACTCGGAGTCTATTCTTCTCGTGGATGGAAGGTGCAAGGAAAAGAATTCAGCTGGTTGCTTCTTCGAAAGGGTATTCATGTGCAAGCAGAGCGTTGGAGTTTGTTTATGTTTGGGATAAGGTCCGAGTGGGTGACTCTCAACAACGGTTTTAGTGGATCCACGAATTTAAGTGCAGTACCTAAGGATTTTGGGTCCATTGTGTGGTTAAGGATCGAGTTTTCACCGTGGATTACGAGCAGGACTTGGAATATTCTATGCTATTATCGGATATGCAGTGCAGTATAGGAGGAAAGTATGAGATGGTTCATGGGTATTGAGACGATGTAGTCTCGTGATTTGGGTCACTCTGGATGAGTGTGGATTAAGTTCGTTATGTTGTGAATTGAGCTAACGTTATTTCTAAGGCAGGTAAGGGGTAAGTTTAAACACGTTGGGTCGGTTGTAATGGTTGATTCAGCATGATTGTGGCAATGGTCGGTTCATTCGGTGTGTGAAGTTACAACATATGGTTGGTGGTCGTATGTGCAGGCTTGACAGCCACCAAGACTTGATTTATTTGGGAGGCATGTGATTTTAAATGGCTTTGTGGTGTAAACTAGACTTCTGGAAGAGTCATGGCAATTTAGATCACGACTTGAGGTTTGTATTTTTTGCGATCTAGGAATTCATTTGCTTGTTGGGTGGGTTTTTCGGAATTGAGCCAAGTGAAAGGCTTCTAGCCAATAAAGTGTTTATTCTACTAGTAGTTCAGGAGTTATGATGAATTTGTGTATTCTCGCATAACGGCATGATAGGTGCAGTGAGCGGCATGGGAATTTGAAAGTTGAGAATCAAGGTTGTGGTTCGGTGTTAACAAGGATGTCATGAGCTCGGATGAGCTGGAAAGAATTTAAATGTTCAGAGTAAACTGATATTATCCTAGTGTTGCCTGCGAATGGTGTTCTGTGGAAGGAGCATTGTGTATTGAATTGTGAGTTCTTGAATTGCTTTACAGATTAGTACAGTTGGTGATGTGGAGGTGCACACTTTGCTACCCGGTGCGGAATGTCGTGGGTGCGCACCCACGGGGAGATTTGTATAAGTGTGGCATGCTAGTCACCTGATTGTTAAAGATCGAAACCAAGTACGGAGATTTTTGTACAATCGTTAATGTGAGAGTTTATGCTTGGAAGGCGCTCTGTTCTTTAGTTATGAACTATGCGGGTTGTGCCGGATTAAGACGGCTTGATTGTTCGCACGTGTGTTGAGGTCCCGTGTAGCTTGTGGTGTCATATGAGCAGGATGGCTCTCGAGATTCAGGTTATTTATCGCACCTTGGTCGTGCTTGGGTTTCATGGCATATTGTGCTATCCGTCTCCCCAGAGATGTATTTTTTGCACTTTGCATGCTTGTGGCCGATATTCGATATTCCGAAGGTAGGAGAATTATGGCTTGAGGCGTATTTCCTTATTTATTGTTGTGAGTGGATGGGGTGGCACGCCGCCACGGGTACGTTATTTGGATCGGGTTGCACGCCGCAATGCTATCATGTTTGGATCAGGTTGCATGCCGCAACGGTATCATGTTTGGATCGGGTTGCACGCGCAATGGTATCATGTTTGGATCGGGTTACACGCCGCAACGGTGTTATGTTGAGTATGGTACCCTATATCTATTCCTGCGTATTTTGTTTCTCATTCCTTGAGAAGGGTTCATAACATCTGTTCGGCCGTTTATTTCGTCGCGCGGGCTGGTTAATTCTTTTCTTGAGTTCATTCCTCCTTGTGTGTCATATTCGAGTTGTAGATTGTAGGCACATTAATGGCGTCTTATGAGACCTGAGTCAGTGTTTGAGGTGGCTTATTGCCTGAGCAGTTTGTACTAGGTTAGACGAGATCATTGGGCCTGAAATTTGTACAAACGGAATTATATAAGGTACATTAAAGGGAAAATATTGTTATTTAGTTCAAAACGAGGTACTGGTTCTTGTCAGAAGGAGAGACTCCATGAATTATTGATTTGGCAGGTAGTTATGAGTTTCTACACATTTTTTTTGTCATGGAAGTATTACGAGATTTGGAACAGGATTTATATGCGTCATGAGATGTATTGTGGGCATCGGATTCGTGAAATTTCAGCTATTGTGGTTGGGGAATGTTATTATAGACAACCGACCTGTGTGGTGCAGGGTGTGATTTCAGAATAGATGCATGTTCGTGTTTTGGTACGGAGTGTTGTGATTGGTACGGTGTTCGTGTTTTAGAATCAGGTCTTATAAAGAAATTCGGAAGTTAAAACTTGGTTCTAAAGCTTGTTAGCTAAGGTTATAGGGAGGAATTTTTGATTTGGCTCGAGCTAGTGTGTTCAATTGGAATGTGGTGGCACGAGTAAGTGCACAAGGTGTTAAACAGTAATTTTGGACAACTCCAGAGCAGTCCTTAGCACGTTCGAGGACGAACGTATGTTTAAGTGGGGGAGAATTTAATGACCCGACCGGTCGTTTTGAGCTCTAGCACGTCGTCCGGTGGTTTGAGGCCTTCAGTAGCTTCACTTCAGGTGTTATGACTTGCACGTGTGGTCGGAATTTAATTTCGGGAAGTTCTGATTTGATTTGGAAAGAAAATTCTAAATTCGAAAGCTTTAAGTTGGAAGAGGTGACCAAGGTTTGACTTTTTAGCAAATGACCTCAGAATTGAGATTTGAAGATTCCAATAGGTTTGTATTATGATTTCGGACTTGGGCGTATGTTCGGGTCGAGTATCGGGTGGCCCAGGAGTATTTTGGCGCTTATTATAGAAGGTTGTCATTTTGAAGGTTTAAGAATTTTCTAAATATGGTTTGCAATGGATTTAGATGTTATCAGCGTCCGTTTGAGATTTTGAGCTGGGAATAGCTCCATATGGTGATATTGGTCTTAGGACCGTGACCGGACGTTGATTTGGAGGTCTGTAGGTCATTTTGGCGTCAATTGGCGAAAGTTGGAAAATTGAATATTTTTGGGAAGTTTGATCGGGAGTGGACTTTTTGATATCGGGGTCGGATTCCGACTCCGAAAGTGGTAGTAGGTCCGTAATGTCAATTATGACTTGTGTGCAAAATTTGAGTTCAATCGGACTTGATTTGAAAGGTTTCGGCGTCGAATGTAGAAGTTTGAAGTTTTAAAGTTCACCAAGCTTGAATTGGGGTGCGATTCATGATTTTAGCGTTGTTTGATGTGATTTGAGGCCTCGAGCATGTTGGTGTTATGTATTGGGACTGGTTGGCATGATTGGACGAGGTCCCGGGGGCCTCGGGGGTGATTCGAGTGTTTTCGGACCATTTTTCCTTATTTTCCAACTGCTGGTGCTAGTGTCTGGTGTTGTTCTTCGCAAACACCAAGGGCCTCATGCGTTCACGGAGAAGAATTTTGGGCCAATGGATTTTGTTCTACGCGAACGCGATACGGGGGTTACGAACACAGTGGGAAAGCTGAAGCAACCTACACGAACACGACAGGGAGGTCGCGAACGCGTAGAAGGAAATAGGAGCTAGGACCTTGAACCATTTAGCCTACGCGAACGGGAGCCTTACCCTGCGAGCACGGAGCAGTGAGGACGGAAGGCTTTGCGAACGCCTCCCTTTGGTCGTGAATGCGAAGAAGCGATTTTGAGGGTAGGGCTATTTGGCCTTCGCGATCGCGAGGGTTATTCTACGATCGCCAAGAAGAAGGAACTGGGCAGTAGGTTTATATTTTGAGACTTAGCCCATTTCTCTCACTTTTTCATTTGGTTGGGCGATTCTTGGAGCTCTTAGAGGGGAGATTTCCATCATCTATTGCAAAGTAAGTAATTCCTGCACATTGTGAGATAAATACATGGTTTATATATGGATTTAAACATGGAAATTAGTGGAAATTTGGGATTTTGAAGTAAACCTAGAAATTGGTATTTTTGGATTTTTACCATGATTTTGGAAATGGAATTAGGAATAAACGATATATTTGAGTTCGTGGTGTTATGGGTACAAATTATCTTCGAACATTTTCGGAATCCCGGGCACGTGGGCCTGAGGGTTAGCTTTATCGACCTTTCCAGCGGAGTTGGGAATTGTTAAAATTGATCAATTATGGGTATTAGAGCATATTTTGATTGGTTTGCACATTGTTTTGGAGTTTTGGACCGACTGGCATCGTTTTGAGGTATTGGAGTGGCATTGGAGCCAGTTATGGAACTTCTGAGCGTGGTAAGTGTCCTGTCTAACTCTATGAGGGTGAAACTACCCTAGATGATGTACTTGTTATGTGTTACTTATTGCGGGGGCTATGTATGCACTAGGTGACGAGAGTCCATGCGTAGCTAGATTCATGCTATGTCCGGGTAGACTTAGGCTCACACCATGCTATAGCTGTACTATTTGAGTTGTTTCCTGTTTATTAAATTCCTTTATTTTTACGATGCGACTTGAGACTGGACTTGTGTAGAGTAATGGACTTGCTATCGTAGATATTCGACGGGCTTCATGATTAGCCGCTATGTAATTGTACTCTCCGTACAAAATTCTCCTGTGTTGTGCATTCTCATCGAAAAGTTCCCTTAAAATCTATAACTCACACGACTACTCGTGAGTGGGGTCGAGGACCCGTCAAAGCTTCATATTCTAATGGGATCGGGCAGTTCGGTTCGGGAAGATAGATACATCAATGGTTCGTGCCATTCGACCCTCGCCAGTGCACACACTAATGGGTTCGGGTCATACGCCACAACAGGAATTATCCACCACACTCTCATAGGATTGACCCGTTCGCCTGGCAATAAAATATATGTATCTATGGTTTGGAAATGTTATGATGCGTTGGGCCGTACGCCTCGGCATTTAGATATATATTCTTATGAAATCGTGCATAATAATTGGCAAGAAGCCAGCATATTTGTGAGTTTTTCCTTATTGAACTTTGACGACCTATCTGGTAAGGTCCATTATATATACTCCGATTGAGGAGGTAGCTACTAGCTGAGAGTTTGAGTTGCTGCCGAGAGGAGGATTGTACCACATATTATACTTGTTATTTCATTTATTTTCTCTGGTTCACATCTATTTACTTCTACTGTATCTGTCTTATTGGACCACTAGTAAGTGTTGATGTCGACCCCTCGCCACTACTGCTCTAGGGTTAGGCTAGATACTTACTGGGTACGCGTTGATTTACGTACTCATACTACACTTGCTGCCCTTTTTGTGCAGGTACACATATGTCCGGTGGCCTTTGGGCGCGGAGGCGTGGCCATTTCAGGGGCTTTACCGTAAGCTGCATTTCATGTTACGATCCGCAGCCTGCAGAGTCTCCATCAGAGTTATTCATATTTTCCTATCTAACTTGTATTCAAGACAGATGTTGTATTTTATTATAATTCCTAGTTGATGTTCATGCACTTGTGACACCAGGTTTTGAAGTTTCCTATAGGTTGTTCACTATTGTAGATTGTGTAAATCCTATTTCACACTATTTCATTAATAAAAATTATGGTTTTAAGGTACTAGGATGAGTAATTAAATTGACTAATCATTGTTGGCTTGCCTGACGGAGGTGTTAGGCACCATCAATACCACTAGTGGATTTTGGGTCATAACATAAATATTCCTTGATTTTGTCGCAGGCTTTCTGGCATTCTTCGGTCCAATTTGTCGCAGCATCTTGAAGATCGGCTCACATATCACTGTTGATTGTGCTATAAAATGGCTGATATGGTTGAGGTGTCCTAAAAAAACTCATCACGTCCTTCTAGTTCTTTGGCGGTGGCAAGTCTTGAATAGCTTTGATTTTCAACTGGTCTAGCTCAACACCACAGCGGCTGACGATGAAACCCAACAACTTCCCAGTAGGGACTCCGAAGGCACATTTTGCGGGGTTACAACTTCAAATTGTATTTTTGAAGTCGGTTGAAAAACTTCTTCAGGTTCGGTATGTGGTCTGAACTCCTTTTGGATTTGTTGATAACATCATCCACGTACACCTCTATTTCCTTGTGTATCATGTCGTGGAAAAGAGTCGCCATGACCCTCATGTAGGTGGCCCCAGCATTCTTCAAACCAAATGGCATCATTTTGTAACAGTATATCCCCCATGGTGTGATAAAGGCTGTCTTTTCAGCGTCTTCCTCATCCATCCAAATCTGGTGATATGCGAAGCAATCCACTAAGGATTGGAGTTCATTCTTAGCGCAGTTGTCGATCAGTATGTGTATGTTGGACAACGAAAAATCATCCTTAAGACTTGCTCTGTTCAGGTCTCAATAGTCAACACACACTCTGACTTTCCCATGTTTCTTTGGAACCGGCACAATGTTGGCTAACCAGGTCAGGTATTCGACCACTCGAAGAACCTAGGCTTTGATTTTCTTGGTAACCTCCACTTTTATCTTCAGACTCATATCTGGCTTGAATTTTCTGAGCTTTTGCTTTACCGGCAGACACGTGGGGTTGGTAGGTAGCTTATGAGCTACTATGGATGTGCTTAATCCAGTCATGTCGTCGTAGGACCATGCGAAAATATCCTCATATTCCATTAGAAACCTGATATACTCTTCCTTCTCTGACCATGATAGATGAATGCTTAAACGAGTTTCTTTGACTGTTTCAGAATCTCCTAAGTTAACTGCCTCAGTTTCCTCCAAGTTGGACTTTGGTTTGTTCTCAAAGTTCTCTACTTCTTTGATAATTTCCTCAGGTATTATATCATCTTCCAAATCTTCCGAGTCACTGACATTATGATACGTTGTCTTATTACATGTCACAGTCGTAGGTTCATCAGGATATGTAATAATTACGCTGAAAAGAATGTAGAAAGATAATAATAAATACGAAAAGCAATAATGCATTAATAAAGCTTAAAATTGTCAACAAGTACAACTCAATGGCTCGAGTAATTATTTCATAAAAAAAATACTAAAAATGTATTAAATGTTCAAAAACAATTTAAAAATAAATAACGCTAATTCTACCAGGCTACCCAGGCACTCGGCGAGCCCGGGATGGTGCAGCGGTCCAGTTCTTGAGAACAACTAATTCTCCCACTGTCTGAATAGTAAGGTTTCCTCCTCCTCCTCCTTTAAAATTGCACTGCAGTCCATGTCTTCTTCATCCAGAATTGCACTGCTAGCCGGGGATGGTGCAGCGGTCCAGTTCTTGAGAATAGCTCCTTCTCCCACTGTCTGAATAGTAAGGTCTTCCTCATCCTCCTTTAAAATTGCACTGCAGTCCATATCTTCTTCATCTAGAAACAGCTTCCTCATACCGGCCAAAATCTCGTCTTCCTCGGATCCCCACATCATGTCAGTCTAGTGGAGTGTCTGGTGCAGTGGTGGTATGGGTTGTTCCAACAGATAGTAATCAGTGCACCACAGTGGTGTCCAATCCTGATACTCTTGCACAGTATATTCATACCCGAGCCCAAGGTCGTGCCATGATACTGCAGTCGTATGGATTCTATGATCCCCTGAAGCTTTCGGCCAAGACCCTTGCATGGTTCATATCCCGTCCACAATAATATGCTTTCTATTTTATTGCTGCACCATTGATCCTTCTTAATTGCGTTTACCCACTCAATGCAGTGGTATGTTTCTCCTCCCAATTTTCTCTTGTTTTTGATGACTGGAACGGTCTGGTTGGTGTAAATAAGGTTTCTTCCATCTCCATGAATGATCACCTCCTGATGATTCCACTCGAACTTCATAAGCTGGTGCAGAGTAAAAGCCATTGCCCCAGCTGCATGTATCCATGGTCGTCCCAACAACAGGTTGTAAGTGGCAGATATATCTAGCACTTGGAATTTGACATCAAACTAGGCCCGGCCCATCTGTAGATCAAGGTTGATTTCTCCGATAGTGGCACTCTGAGATCCATCGAATGCTTTCACATTCATGCTTCCTATCCGTATTTCATGCAAGCCTTTACTTAATCTTTTCAGAGTGGTCAGCGGGCATATGTTCAAGCTCGAACCTCCATCTATCAAGACCCTGGCAATGAACTTGACTTCAAATTGCACAGTGATGTGCAATGCCTTGTTGTGGCTCAATCCATTTGGTGGTAACTCATATTCGTTAAAAGTAATTTTATGACTCTCCAGTACCCGCTCGACCATGTTAGCCATCTCTCCGCTAGTGATACCGGCAGGATATAAGCTTCGCTCAATACTTTCATCAAGGCATTCTTGTGTACGTCTGAATTTTGCAATAGTTACAAAATGGATATCTGGGCGGGAGTCTTGTTCAGGTGATCAACAACAGAGTATTCTCTTGCTTGTACCTTCCGCAAAGGTCATCAGTGCTTGTCTCAACGACGGGTGGCTTAGATGCAGCTTCTTGTTCCTCCAAGATTCTCAAGTGGGTAAACTCTGTTAGTTCTAGTCATACCTTGTGCAGCACCTATCTTTTCCATCTTGGCCTTTCCCATTCTTCTTGCCTCTGCAACATAATCCTATAGGATGGCATCAGACTTATAAGATGGTGTGGGATCTACCATCACGATGAAGGGCGTAGCTACCTCGACCTCAAACGGTGCCTGAGTTTGTACCACAATCGGCGAGAGGGTGATAGGAGATGTCTTGGGAGTATCCCCCTCTCGAATAGGTCCGGTGGATCCCTCCTGATCCCATTCCTCATAAGCTTATATCACATTCACTCCCTGTATATTACGGACATTTTGCGCGCTTCCTTTGCCTGTATAACCTTGGTATCGATCAGTGTCTGAATCTTGTCCTTTATCGTGCAGTACTCCTCAATGGTATGTCCCTTCATGCCTGAGTGATAGGCACAAGTTTTGTTGGGGTTAATCCACTAGGAAGGGTTCTCAACAGCAACAGCAGGAATAGGGGGGACGTAACCAGCGGCCTTCAGTCTCTCATACAGTTGGGCTATGGGCTTAGCAATTGGGGTCTATTGTTTGGGAGCTTTGCAGTCAAAGTTTGGGCGTGGCTTTGGGTAGTTTTGGCGGGTGGGTGGAGGTGAATGGTAATATATAGGTTGAGTGTTATAGGCATGGTAGGTGGTGGAAGGGTATTGGTATATTGGAGGTGAGCGTTGATATGTGGATGGAGGTGCTTGGTATGTAAGAGGAGACTTAGGGCCCTAGGCTACCATCACGGCACCCACTTCTTTCTTCTTCGAGATACCTCCTGATTGCAAGGCTTTGTTTGTGGCTTGCAGTGCCTCGAAGTTGGTCACCATCCCACTCTTGATTTCTTCTTTTATCCTTTCTCCTAACTTGATGATGTCTGAAAAGTTGTGATTCTAGATGACCATCAACCTTTCATAATACTGCAGATCTTGAGCTCTAACAAAGAACTTGTTCATTTGTTCCTCTCAAGTGGCAGCCTCATTTTTGCAGCCTCTGATCTCCAATGAGTAGCATACTCACAGAAGGTTTCTGTCAGCTTCTTCTTGAGGTTCTGGATGTAGAAAATGTCTGGCGAATTCTCTGTATTGAACCTGAATATGTCCATGAAATCTGATGCCATGCTCACCCAATTTGCCCACTTCTTTGGATTCTGACTGATATACCAAGATAATGCGTCTCTTCTAAGATTCACATGAACAGCTTCATGCTGATTTGCTCGTTCTTACCCACTCCTACAAGCTTGTCGCAGTAGGTTCTCAGGTGTACCTTTGGATCATCAGTGCCATCAAACATCTCAAACTTGGGAGGTTTGTAACCCTCTGACAGTTCTACATCTGGCTGGATACATAAATCTTCATATTATAAACCTTCAACACCTTTCCCACCTTCGACACTCTGGATCCTCCCTGTCAGTTTCCTGAGTTCTTCTGCCATATTTCGAATGAGCAGGTCCTTCTTGGTCGGCTCAGGTATGTATAGGGTTTGTTGTGGGGTATATGGTAAAGTATCCACATATATCGGGTTGCCTTGATGGATTCCTGAAACTTGGGTATATGGGTGATCATTGACTGAGGTTTGAGGGGGATCGGGAGTAGGTTGTGGTGCATTTTGAGGAGTGTGATAAGTGGTGGTTTGCGGATATTGAGTTGGGTGATGGTGGTGTTGTTAAGGGGTTTACACTGGTGGTGGGTTAAGGTGTGGGGAGGTGTGGGATTGTGATATTAGTGCGGTGCGGGAGGATTCGGAGCTGTGGGTGGTGGATTCGGGCTTTGTATATTTTGTGGTGGTGTTTGGTTCTGAGTGGTTGTGTTTTGCTGGTTGATGTCGGGAAGATTAAGAGTAAGGGAAACGTTTGCCAGATTTCGGACCTGCTCAAGATCACCCTACAACTCCAGGATTTTCTGCTACAAATGTAGGACTAACTCATTCTGTCCTGGCGTACTTCTCCCGTCTGAGGTTTCAACATTTTCTGCCAGGGTAGCATTGTCTTTTCGAATACCACTTAAATCATCCATCTTCCCTTTGTCTTTTGCCTTTTGTTTTTCGGTCACTAGGTGGAGGAGGAAGTGGAAGACCTCTAGATCTGGTATTGTATGTTGATGATGCCAGTATGCACGAACCAACCTTTGAAAATGGGAATAATCAAAAGAAAATAAAAACAAAAAGCAACAAAGTCAGTAAGACGAAGTAAATGAGTGTTTGCAATATTGAGCATGTATCACATAAGGTCATGCAATAAATTCGCGTCCTAATTTTGGGGAGCTCATTGTGCCTGAGGTAGGCCTAAGCAACACATAAACTTGGAAAAAAATTATGCCAATGTTTGCTTCACTTCATTAGTGCTAAAATAAGCCAAAATAATCTTTCACTAAATTGACAATAATAATGAAGTCACTAATGGCCTTATTACATCGAAATCTAATCTAGAAAGCAGTAAAGGACATTATCTCCTAATCTACTTGGTCTCTGAAGGACCTTCCCCATGCTTGGCTCTCTTGACTATATCAATCATGTTCCCTAGATCGCGCATGTCCAGTATCAAGTAAGCCTTTGCCAACTTCCCTCCTTCATCATCGTCCATGCCTTGACAATCCTAAAGCCTCTTTCTCATCTTCCTCTCTAGCTCCATCAGTCCTTGCTCTAGATATTCTAACCTCTTTGTCGACTTATTAGCAATCTCCTTCCATTCCCTTACTGCCTCCATGTTCACTTTATGTTGTTCCAGATGCTTGGATTCCGATTTGAACACCCTTTTGCGTAACCTCTTATACTTTACCTGTGCTTCATCCACCTCATCTATGATCCTATCTTTCAAATTGATTCCAGGTTTGATGCCTCCAGCTATATCGTCTTCCAGCCATGAGAGATAGTAGTACATATGATCAGCGTGATACCTGTCTGGTTCAATGGTTTCTCCTTCCACGATGATCTTTTGGTTCCACATGTGTTGCACTTCGAACTTGAATGGGACGGCATCCCCTTTGAAATCTTCATTATACTGAACCATGTTGGAAACCCTAGGTATAACTTGTTTTCTTCCAGCTTGCCTCATTACCCTTATAGGAGCGTAAGGGTAGATGCCTCGCAACCCAATCAGTACTAAGTGAGTAGTTCCTTTGGGTCTGATAACGAACTCACTACTAGGAAACCATTCAAACATCCAATGCACTTGCTTATCTGTCAGATTGTTGAAGAAACGCACCCATCCTACAGCAGCTCCAGGCTTTACAAACCTGTCAGGAATGAAAGTCATTTTCTTTGGGTGATGATTGGCTATGTAGTCATTTAGTGGCCTTCACAGAAGCTCCTGGCGATACTTACCCCTCTGAAAGTGTTCTAGCAGCCAAACTTGTAGCAATAGATTACAACCCTCAAAGTGTCCGGACCCATGTCTATACCGATCCAGAGCACGGTACATCTCAGCTAAGATTATCGGGATGATAGTGTACTTTTGTTCCTCGATATCTTCCATTAAAGTCCTAGCGACCATGGCTAAGTGAGTATGAATTCTTCCCCCTTGCATCGGAAAGTAACAAACCCAAGAAGCAGACTATGCAAACATAAACCCGACGGTGCACCCATCCCAAAGAGTTAATGGCTAGCTCCTCATGATGAAGGCGATATGATTTGCTATTCCCATAACGCTCGTAGAGAAATTCAAAGGGCTGTATGATTTATTCAGATAGACCAATTCATCATTCTTCTTAAAACCCAACATTTTCATAAAACAACGTGGAGTGCGATTCTCTGGCACCAATAATTTTGGACTATCCCATGGTAACTTGGCAAAACCCCCTATTTCTTCTAGGAGATGAGTCATTTCTATAATTCCAAATCAAAAAACAATTCTCTTCTCATCCCAAAACATGGTAGCAGTCTCGATCAGTTCCCTATTTGGTCGAATGTTCAGCAAAGATGGTAGGTCACCCAATACTCTTCTCACATGGTTTCCGTCATAGAGTGCAAGGTCTTTCCACCAGTCAATTAGCAAAGGCGGGATATTTTGGACCATACAAACCTGGGTAGTTCGTGCTTCATTCTCTGCAAACAAATAAAGGTTAGCCCTTTTCCCCTCCAGATTCGACTATTTACGCAATAATGATCAACATGTTGGCAAGTTTTCTCCAAGCAATGCACATAATATGATGGAGTCCTTTGGGATTATGGAAATCCCTTTGGACTTTGGACAAGGTTCTTCTTAAGCGGGTTGATACGTCAATGACGTCTCAATCCGTACTAGGTTTAACATGATGCATGTATATTTCAAATTGGTGTGTGGTTTTTAGAAAGATCTAGATTGGTACTCTCAAGTGGACAACTCGAGAAGGAACGGCACGGGACCGTCGACTGTACCGTTGATCGACTAGTTTACCGCAAATAAGCCTTTCTGGTTTAAAAGGGTGATTTTTGGAAAGCACTTACACTCATCAAGCGCCGCTATTTTGATAATAAGCACAAGTGGAGTATGATGTGGAGCATGCTTTATGCAAAAATAGTAAAACTTTGCCAAGTATTTGTATGATAAAAGTGCATAAAAATAGTAGACGATATGGTAAAGATGAATAGGAGTAGGAACAAAAGAGAAAAGAAAAGAAAGACAAAAGAGAAGTCAGTTTAACTCATGAAAATGTGTGGGAACGTAAAAATAGGGAGATGGGGATGTGAGAGTCATAACATAGCGGTCTTAAACAAGATAAAGGAAACGGAGAGAGGTCACAGATGTCATAGCAATAAAAGGAAACAGGGAGGGGATATTCATGTTATATTAATTTAAACAAATAAGGAAAATAGGGGAAGGGATATGCATGTCATAGCAATTTAAACAAAATACAGGAAAATAAGGGAGATAATCCACATAAGTCAATTTCATTATGGTAAGAGCCTTCGTATCCCAGTAGAGTCGTCATGCTTTCGCACCCCATTTTCTCGCGAAAGCGGGTTTCGACGTGTGACAACTCTTTTAAGTGGGTACTAAAAGAGAAGAGTCGCCACCTAACGAGTTTAGAGGTGTGTTAGGGCACCTATTTGCAAATAACTCTGTTTGACTAGTCTACATCACCAAAGATCGGGTAAGGGCTCAAATTACCTCGAAGAGAAGGTGTTAGGCACTCTTTGAGGTATACAACGGTGGGTCCCGGCGAAGTTTACGCAGTTATAAATTAACAAACAAGTAAATAAGAAGAATAATTTTAGCAACATTCCAATAATCAATAGTAGAAGAGAATAGCAGAACCCAAACCCAGTGCGTCAAAGTTCACAAGGGCTTCAGATGAGCCCCGAGCAATGCTCGCACTCGGAAGGTCGATAGAATGAACTCCGGTGGCCTTGGCTTTCAGCCGGCAAAGAACCAAAATTTTCAGAATAAAGTGAGTGATTGAGTGAGAGAGTGATAATGATAATACAGTATTTAAGTGGTAGTTGTTCTTGCAGTAGTCGTTCAGATTTAAAGGGGAAGCGGGGAATCGGGTTTATATAGTGGCCAAAATCAAACATCCAACAAGGAAACACAATTAATCAAACATAAATAAGGAAAGAAGAGCATGCAGAATCGACTAAGAACCAAATTAGGAAAAAAATTAGGCAAACCCCAATTTTTCCCGGAGTCATAGATTGGCCGAAGAATCTTGTCAAATCGGACTTGTATGATCTTGCTATGGACGTATATATACGAGAAACCGTCTGAATCTTGAGGGGTACGTCTGATTTCTCTTGATGCGGAAGATTGATACTTGCCAAAAATGGGGCAAGTACTATGTAACGCCATAGTCTTGTGAGAAACAGCGAGATAATCCATAAAAGGTACGCAAATCACAGAGGGGATCCATGACTTGATCGGATTTGAAGAAGATTGGGGAAGGCGGCTAGGGTTTCTGAAGGAGGGAGGAAGAGAGACGAGAGAATGGAGGCGGTTGGGCAGGGGATTTGTCTCTAGGGTTTGGGTTAGGGAGATATCAGGAAAGGGAAATGGCTGTTGTGGGCCATTGATCGTCTAAGATCAACGGCCATGATTAAAGGGAAGCGGGGCGGATCATAACGCGGGGACGCGATCGGGTTAGGTAATGGGGTTGTTTGGTTTGGGCTTCTGAAGAATAAAATGAATGGGCCAGATGCCTTAGGCTTGTTTTTGGTCCGGAATTAGCTCGGAGTTGTGCCATGAAATTAAATATGCAAAACATTTGTTAAAAATAATTTATAAAAATAATTAATAAATAATAAAAATATTACTTATGCAGTAAAATAATTGAAAATAATAGCTTAGCATTATAAAAATATAAAATACTATTTTAGTATAAACAATGTAAATAATGTAGTTAGGTATAGAATATTGGCTATTAATGCAAAATTGTATAAATAGCTCGAAAACACAAATATAATTATAAAAAACATATTATAAAGTATATATATGGGTGTAAATAGCAAATTTGGATGATTAAGTCATCACAAAATGATTTTAAAGAGTAATTAATAAATATTTGAATAATTTAAATGCAAGAAAATTAATTTTAATGCCTTAAAAATTATGAAAAATTATAGAAAATACTTATGTGACTCTTGTAAATTGGTGATGACGCAGAAATGATGTTTTGAAAGAATATATAATATTTAGAAAAAAACGAGGGCAAAATTGGGTATCAACAACTGGTTTGTAAGATTGAGCGGGGTCCGGAGACCTAGGGTGTGTTTCGGATGTATTTGGGTTGTGTCGCGCTCTTATTTGATGTTTCGACAAAGTTTATTTGGGCATAAAGAATAATATATTGATAAAACGACCTTTGATTTATGATTAAATTTAAACATTAAATCTATATCATAATTACAGAACCATAAAAACAAGAATCGTTGAATTCTGAGGTCGTATGAGAGAGTTATGCCCATTTCCGTGTCAGAAAAGATTGTTGGTTTCTGGTGCGAAGTTTTGTTTCTTCACGAACACGAGAGAGGTTTTGCAAACGCGAAGAAGGATTTCTAGATTGACCGATCAACGTGAAAAATTTCTATTCGCGAACGCGAAAGTCTCCCGTGAAGGCGATGAATAAAAATCATCTCGACATTATTTTAAACCGAGTATTTTAGTATTTTGAGCATATCTTGAGTTCTAGAGCTCCATTTGAGATGCTTTTTGCGGCATTGTTCTCGTCTCAACAAGAGAGTAAATATATGACCTTTATTTTGATGATTTTCCATGATTATTTTCGTTAATTATTATTTTTATCCGTGTTTAGATTGTAGAAATTGAGGTTTTGAGCCCCAAAATTGAGAAATGGTAAATCCTTGATTTGAGGGTCAATTCGTGGATGAAATTGGATGGTTTTCTAGATATAGAATATAAAAGTTATGGGTAATATTCATTTTCGATAATTTTCGGAATCCGGCACGTGCGCTCGGGGTTTGACTATGTTGACTTTTCGAGCGGAGTTGAGAATTGTTATAAATTGTTAAATTACGAGTATTGAGGTATATTTTGATTGGTTTGTTGGTTGTTTGATTAGTTTCGGATCGTTTTTCATCGGTTTGAGGAGTTAGAGAGGCATTGGAACCGGTTATCTGATATTGAAGCGAGGTAAGTCTCATGTCTAACCTTTTGAGGGAGAATTTACCTCGTAGGTGTTATATTTATTATATGCTACATGTTGTGGGAGCTATGAACGTATGAGGTGACGAGTGCCCGTGCGTATGCTAGAATTTTCATATTGTCCGAGTAGACTTAGACTCACGCCATGCTTTAATTATACTACGCGAGTTATTCTTGCATGTTTAGATGCTTTAATTTTCACTTAACCTGAGACTAGACTCGCGTAGAGTATCGGACTTGCTATTTTAGATACTTAAAGAGCTACATGATTAGCCGTGGAAATTGTACTTTCCTTTATGGATTTCTTTTGCGTTGTGCATATTTGTCTGATAGTTTTTCTTGAATTTTATAGCCCACACGTATATTCGTGAGTAGGGTCAGTGACCCGTCAAAATTTCATATTCTAATGGAATCGGGCTGAACCCCTCAGTAATACTCTTATGGGATCGGTGTGTTCGCCTCGGCAATATCATCTAACACACTCTTATGGGATCAAGTCATTTGCCTCGGCGGTATCATATAACATACTCTTATCGGATCGGGTTATTCGCCTCGGCAGTGTCACGTAACACACTCTTATGGGATTGGGTCGTTCGCCTCGGCAGAGTAACATATTCTTATAGGATCGGGTCGCCTCGACAGGATTATGTATCACACTCTTTTGGGATTGGGTTGTTCGCCTCGGCAGTTCTATGAAACATTATTATGGGATCAGGCCATTCGCCTAAGCAGTTCTATGAAATACTCTTATGAGATAGGGCCGCTCGCCTCGGCAAAATCGTGTGAAGTACTTGATAAGGAGCCTGCGTAATCAAGAGTTTCCTGACTTGAGATGTGACCTTTTATTTGGTATTGACCATCACGTATTCCATTTGAGGAGGTATCCGATAATTGAGTACTTTGTATTCACTGTTCAGTTGTAGACCGTATTATTTGCCTATATCTATTCTCATTGTTTACTTACCATATTGCATACTTGTCTACCTTATTATATTTGATTTATTGGAACATTAGTAAATGTCAATGTCGGTCCCTCGTCACTACCATTTCGGGGTTAGGCTAGATACTTACTGGGTACGTGTTGAGTTACGTACTCATGTTACACTTCTACACTGAATGTGCAGGTACTGAGGCATGTATATTAAGTGGTCATCTTGGAGCAGCTGCTAAGGAAACTTTATGGTGAGCTGCATTTTACGCTATGATTCACAGCACACGGAGTCTCCATCTTATTCAGTTATTATATCTTGTGTATTCTATGTTCCAGACAGATGTTTTGGTAGTGTTGTATTATTCTAGTAGATGCTCATGCTCTTGTGACACCGGGTTTTGGGGGTTCCTAGTGGATTTTCATTATTTTATTTCACGTTATTACTATCACTTCACTTATTTATTTATATACAAAAATTTTGTAAAGTACAGGTTTCTATGAGTACTAGATTTTATTCTATTTATTTAATGAAAATCATTATATTAAAATTTTAAAATGGATAGTTAACTGGAGGTTCCCGAGTTGTCTTGCCTAATAGCATAGTTGGGCGCCATCATGACCTATTATGGGATTTGGATCGTGACAGCATGGTATCAGAGCGCTAGGTTCACTTAGGTCTCACAAGTCATGAGCTAGTCTAGTAGAGTCTTGCAGATCGGTACGGAGACGTATGTACTTATCTTCGAGAGGCTACAGGGTTGTTTGGAGAACTTCCCTTCTTTATTTCTCATTCTGCAATTTGATTGAAGCTTATGTCTTATTTTCCTTCCTACTCATTCTTATACGATGTTGAGCAATGTTATCAATTGCACATCAAGGAGTTGTATTGGTGCTGCAGATGTGGTGCAGGAGGTTTTTCCCTGCATATTCAAGCGAACTATTATCGACACCTTGTGGAGGGGTGTTATGCCCAGTGTTAGCATTGCCTATAGTTTCGAGGCTATGCACAGTATATTGTGATGTTCATACGTTGTTAGCACGCAGTGCTGGTGTGAATGGTAGGGTGCATATTTATGTGCTGCGGCGGTGAATGTCCCAAGAGAAGAATTTCTCGGTTCATGGTTTAGAGATTCGGCATTTACTTCCAGCGGAGGAGAGGCAATTAGACTATGGATGTTCAAGCTTTGGTCGACGAAGTAGCGATATTGGATATTTTCGAACTTGGTGGAATTCTTGTTTGTGATGTGGTGTTGTCGTCTTTGTTTGAACGCATTTAGGCTTGTCGGTGTGATCGTCTTCATTAGTTTTCCTTCGAGGCAGGGTGTTGTGAAATGGTACCTAAGAAGCGGGTATCAGAGATGGCGGTATGTGGAAGCTTCAAGACCGAATCGGTGTTTCTAGTATTGATGTCTCGATAAAGACGATCTTTATGGAGGCTTAGAGTTGGTGGAAATTCATTAGTTTGGATGCTACAGAGATGGATTATGATTTGATTGTATTTTAATTGCGAAGGATGAAGAATGACATAGAGGGTTATGTCTCGCGGTAGATGAGTTGTTAGCAGGTCAAGTGCGAGCAGCAGAGATTGAGTATTTTTCTTAGGAAGTTTGAATATGGTTGGAAGAGTTTGCTTGGAACGTAGAGGGATGTGAAAGCTTGATTATCATATTAGGATGCAACATGATTTCGAGTTTTGGAACGTATTGTTGGACCTTCAATTGATGCTAATAGGACGAACAAACTCTTGCCTCTGGCGGATGAGAGTGGACCTAGGAGAATCAACTAATTTCATAATGGACATAGTTATGGCTATGCCGTTGGAGGATGTCGGTATGAGGTTACACAAGTGGGCTATCTCCTATGACAAGGTTAGGGGTTGCATGACTCTTGATGAAGTTCCTATAAAGAGTTATGCCTTCTATCCAATAGGATGCATGTACAGCGATGTGAGCTTAGATCGCTTGAATAAGATGGCACGACTATCAAGAGGTCGAGTGTGCAATTGTGTTTGATAATTCAGGATGTGTTATGATCAGTTCAACATGAACTTATGAGAAATTTGGCTGAGCAACGGTGCCAGTTCATGGTAACTGAGGAGGAGGAGTCATTATGGGTTCTGGATATGATTGTGGCTTAAAGCTAAGTGGGGGAGCCTACCGTCTATGATTAGGTCACATGGTGATGTGCCTTTGCAGTTTTGGGTTATCGGTACGTTGGTGGATTAGTTATTACTAAGGGAAGAAAACATCAGGGCTAATTTGAGTAGGGATTTGATAGATGTGATGTACAAGGTAAAGTATCCATCCGATTTCTTCATTGGAGTGCTCATGTGCTAATGGAGCACTAGTTGTTTGGTTAAATAATCGAGATTGGACTAGAGTGGATGACTCTTAATAATGGTTCTAGTGGATTCGAGATTTTAGGTGTGGTGCTTAAGGATTTTCAGGTTCGTTATGTGGATGAGGATTGGGTTTTACAGTAGAAGTGTGAAGGGTACTTGGAGCATTTCTATGTTATCAACGGGTCTATGGTGCAGTGTCAGAAAACTGGGAGAAATAGCTTCGGATTTGCAGAAGATCTAATCAGTGCAAGTGTATCAGTTGGAGTTACTATAGACTGTATAAGGAAGGTATGAAATGGCTTATGGGTATCGAAACGAAGTAGTCTTTTAAATTGGGTCACTCTGAATGAGTGTTGACTGGGATCCGTTATGTGATTGAATAGAGGCATTGATTCTGAAGGCAAGTCAAGAAGAAATCGAAAGAATCTAAGTTAGCCTAGTAGTGTTTTAGATCGGCATGGTTAAGGAAATGATCGGTTCATTCGGTGTGATAAGGCAATACAAGTGTTTTGTGGTTGTACGTGCGGGTTTTACAGCCTCCGTAATTTGATTGATTTTGAGGTATTAGATTCTGATGGTTTTGATTATGTGTAAATGGGTCCCAGAAGAGATATGGCAGTTTAGAACACGAGTTGAGTTCTATGTCTTTTGCGGCAATGGGAGTTGGTTGTGTGTTACGATTCTTCTTCTAAAATGAGTTAAGTGAAAGGTTCTAGCCGATGAAATGTTTATTCTACTGGTGGTTCGGGAATTATGATAAAATTCTTGTACTCTCGCATAGCAACATGATAGGTGCAGTGAGCATTATGGAATTGGAATTTGAGGGTCAAGGTTGCGATCCAGTTTTGTCAAGAACTTCACAAGCTCGGAAGAGCTGGGGAGAGATTTAGATGTTCAGAGTATTTGGCGTTATTTTTGTGTCACCTGAGAATGGTGTTCTGTGGAAGAGGCATTGTGTATTGATTTATGGATTCTTGATTTGCACTATAGCAATAGTATGGTTCGTAGCCATGGATGTGCAGATTTTGCTACCTGGTGCAGAAGGTTGTGGGAGTATATCTTGCAGGATGATTGTATAAGTGTGATGTGTCAGTCATTTATGTCTGAGAGGCGCTTTATTTCTTTGGTTGCGGACCATGGGAATTCGCTCCGGATTGGATGGTAGATTGTGTGTTCCATGAATTGGGTAATGTGGATCTTTGGAAGGTTATTAGCCCATTCTGGGATGATCTTAATCGGCTTGAGGTCTGTTGGTAGGCCTAATGTGAATGTATATTTTATACCAGTTCAAATATTCTTAGTCAGCATACCATCACTTATGGATGGGTCTTTGGGCATGGTGGATGATATTCCTGCCTTCATCTATTTCAGGTGCTACTCTATTATGCCATATGGGTTATGATATGGCTTGATTATTCACATGTGTGTTGTGATCCTGTGTATCTTGTGGTGTTATGTGAGCACGATGGCTCTCGAGATGAATGTCGTTTATCGCACCTTAGTCGTGCCTGGCATTTCGTAGGGCATGGCGCTACCTGTCTTCCCCGGGTTGTGCTTATGCACTTGGCATGCTTGTGGCGATATTCGAGCATTTCGTGGGCATGAGCATTTTGGCTCGATGGGTATTTCCTTATTGATTGTTATGTGCGGATCGGGTGGGACGCTGCCAAGGGTATGATGTTTAGATCACGATGCATGCCGCAATAGTGAGATGTTGAGTACAGATCTTTATTTTGTGTGTTTTGTTTTTCATCTCTGAGATAGGTTCATAAAATTGGTTTGGTTGTTTTTGTTCGTTGTGCAGGACGGATAGTCTTTTATTCAGGTTTGTTATTCCTTATTGGTCATATTCGAGCTATGGCTTGTTGGCGCATTGATGGCGTCGTATGAGATTTTAGATGGTGTTTGAGGTGGCTTATTGCCCGAGTAGCTTATACTAGGTGAGACGAGGCTGTTGGACCTGGAATTAGTACAATCAGATTTATATAATGTATATTAGAGGAAAAATGTTACTAATCAGTTCAAAATGAGGCAACAGTTCTCACGAAGAGGAGAGACTCCATGAGTTATTGATTTGGCAGGTAGTTATGAGTTTCTACACATCTCTTTCATTATTGCAATATTGCAAGGGTTAGAACATGTTACAACCCGTAATTTCGTACATTAGATTGCGCCGTAAGATAGTCTACGTATAAGGGCTTAAGAACCGGAAAAGAGTCCAAAAAGTCAAGAAAAGAGCAAAGGGCTTCACAAAGCTGGGTATGCTACCGCAAAACCCACATGCGGGCCACATATCTAACACTGAAATCGCAGACCAAGACAAACTTCTGGACAAAGACCAGTGCCAGAAGTGCGGTCATAAGTGCGATCGCATTTCTGAATGCAACCGCATATCATGTCTAATGAATCGCACACTGAAATAGATTTCTGGGCAGAAATCTATGTCAGGAATGCGGTCAGTATGCAATCGCATACTGAAAATGCGGACCGCAAAACAGACCTCCTGGGTCGCAAAATGAGACAGATTTCTGGGCTGAGTTTCGCGTCCAGAATGTGAACCGCATGTTGGTTCTGCGACGTAAATGGGATCGCAGACCTATAGGCGTCAGACACGTGCGTCACTTATTTGCCGACCTTTAAAAGGAGTAGAGACCAGCTATTTCACCATTTCTAAAAAAACCCAAAACTAAGTAGAACCCCCTGCGAACCCTTCTCAAAGTCCCACACAAGCCTTAATCAATTTCCCCTCTTCTTCAAGCTCTAATTGAGAGTGAAGTCCAGAGTTTGAAGAACCAAGGAAAGGCCCTAACTAATTTTCTCCCTCTTTCAAGCCTTAATTGGGAGTAAAACCTAGAGGTTGAAGAACCAAGGAAGAGGGCTGAGTCATCCAACATGCAAGGTAAGTTACTGCTCTTCTTCGTACATTCTTTCTCCTGGGAATCCTTGATAATTCGTTCCATGCATGTAAGAACCCACGGGATGGTGATCGGAAGCCATGGGTTCAATTTAATTACTGGTAATGGACTGGGTTGTGGTTGTCTTGGGGTGCTATTGGGTTGCATGTCTTACTACTATCATTGTGGAGTTTTGGAGGAAGAAGGGTGTGGAGAAACACCATATAAATTTAGGGTTGTGGTTGATTGTAACTATAACGTTTAGAGGATAACGTTAGAATCGTTTCTTTCATTGTAGACTAAGGAATTACAACAGTACGTAGCTTGAAATTGGCGCAGAAAATACCAGGTATGTGAGACTATCCCTTTCCTTCTTTTGCACGATTCTAATTTTACACAACGCAATGAACGATTCCCCAAACATACTCTACTCTTAGAAGTTAGGAGTGCTTATATTGTTTCCCCTCTTATGGGAGGTTTGATGTGTATTGTTCCTTCGACCTTACGTCAAATGAAAGATTCAGAAAGAGTGAATCCTATGAGTCAGCATGCATTATCTATTTTTACTCTACCGAGCCGCGCTATAGTCGGCTGGGTACGGCACCTATTGTGTAACTATATATGTATATGTTTTACTCTACTTAGTCACGCTATAGTCGACAAGCTATTTTACTCTACCGAGCCGCGCTATAGTCGGCCGGGTACGGCACCTACTGTGCAACCACTGATCAGTTGGGTATGATGATGATGAGGCCCACAGAGGCGTATGTATATGATGATGATAAGGCCCACAGAGGCATATGTATATGATGATTTTTAAAGGAATATATATATATATATATATATGCATATGCATATGCATATTAGGCATCTCATGGTTATTCGCCCTCAGAGGCATTCAGATGGTACAGACTGTATGTTTCTTATCCTGACGCATATTACTGTTCTTATATTATGGTCCTGTCTTACATACTCAGTACATTATTCGTACTGACATCCTTTTTTTTTGTGGACGCTGCATGTCGTACTGCAAGCCTAGGCAGACAGATAGACGAGGCTCCCCCACCACAGTAGGCTGTCCAGTTTAGCGGATATTGGCGAGACCCATCCTTCGGACTTGTCGTAGTCTTGGTATGCATTTTTGTAATAGGCATTATGGGCATGTCGGATCCCTGTTCTGACACAGGTTGCATCATGTATGTTGCAGTAGAGGCTCATAGACAATGGGTGGGCTTATGTATAGTTGGATTGCCTTGTCAGCAAATGTATTTTGTTGTATAGTTTTTGCATCGCAGCCTTAAGGGCCATGTTATATATACGTATGTTCAAGTTATTTTATGGTATTTCAGTTGATTATGATCATGGTTTGCTATTCATACGGGCATCATAAGCCTTATAGATAATAAGGAATGATAGATGAAAGGTACGCCGGTGCCCGGCGAGCAAGGCCCGGGTGCCAGTCGCGGCCCTCCGGCTTGGGTCGTGACAAAACTTGGTATCAGAGCAGGTCGTATCCTAGGGATTGTCTATGAGCCGTGTCTAGTAAAGTCTTGATTATGAATGTAGCGCGCCACATATATAATTAGGAGGCTGCCTGACATTTAGGATTGTTACCTTCTTCCTAAATCTAGATCGTGCGTAGAGCTGAGTCGTAAGTGTTCGTCTCTAACATTCGCCCTGTTTTCCTTCAGCGATGCCTTCGACTAGGAAGCAAACAAGTAGTAGACGGCTTGGTACAGATGCAAGAGAGGGTACCAGTCAGGTGCCCCAAGACAGAGAAGGCTAAAGTAAGCCTCAGAGTGAGATGCCATCTCGAACCTCATCTACTCCTCCTTCCCCGGAGAATATTAGAAGCCACCCAGCTTCCCCGGTTTCTTTATCTGGTACTACAGACCAGGAATTGGGAACTGTAGTACAGTTGCTGACTGGCTTGGTAGCTTCTCAGACTCAAAGGCAGAATACCGGTGCTACTGATAGACCGGTTAGTGCGAGGGTTCGTGACTTTATTAATTTGGATCCTCCACTGTTTACCGGATCAGATCCTAAGGAGGACCCACAGACTTTTATTAATCAGATTCATCGTACACTGTGGGTTATGCATGCTAGTGATACGAAGGCAGTAGAATTGGCTTCCTACCGGTTACGGGATCTAGCCGTTTTCTGGTACGATAGTTGGGAAAGATCCAGGGGTCCGAATGCTTCCCCACCTGTGTGGAAGGAATTTTCTGAGGCGTTTCTTCGTCACTATTTACCAATTGAGGTACGACGAGCCAGAGCTGAAAAATTCCTGAACCTTAAACAAGGTAACATGAGTGTGCGAGAGTACAGTATGCAGTTTGATTCTTTGGCAAGGTATGCTCCCCATATGGTGGCCGAGATGGGTGATAGGGTTCATTTGTTCGTGAACGGATTGGGACCACATTTGATAAATGAGTGTACGACAGCATCCTTGATAGAGGGCATGGATATTTCCCGTATTCAGGCTTATGCCCAAAAATTAGAGGAGCGTAAGCGCCAGCAAAGAGCAGACAGGGAGCAGGATAGGGGCCAGCATAAGAGGACGAGGTTTGCAGGATATTCTAGTGGCTTCGGAGGTAGTGTCAATCCCCAATCTTCGAGGAGTTTGGCACCATCTGTAACTAGTGCCCCTCCACAGTTTCAGAGAACTCGATATGATTGACTTACCTATTCTGGTCCAGGTCAGAGTTCGCGGGCATCAGGCTCGCAACATCACAGAGATACTAGTCAAACGAGACCCCCAATGCCTCGTTGTGATCATTGCGGCAAGGCCCATTTTGGACTATGTCGTCGAGGTTCTGATGCATGTTATTCTTGCGGACAGCCTGGCCATATGATGCGGGATTGTCCTAACAGAGGAGGTGGTGGTATGGCTCAGCCGAATGGATCTCTGTCTGGTTCTTCCTCATCAATTCGACCTCCAGCACGGGGTTTTCAGCAGCCAGCAGGTCGTGGTAGAGGTAGAGGTGCAGTGTCGAGTTCGAGTGGTATTCAAAATCGAATATATGCTCTAGCAGGTCGACAGGATCTTGAGTCATCTCCGGATGTCGTTACACGTATTTTATCAATCTTTCTTATGATGTCTATGTGTTGATTGATCCCGGGTCTACATTATCATATGTTACACCCCTTGTGGCTGATAAGTTTGATGTCGAACCTGGATTAATAAGAAAACCATTTGCGGTATCTACTCCAATAGGAGATTCTGTGATAGCCAGAAGGGTATATAGAGGTTGCACTGTGACGATTTGTAGTCGTCAAACCTCGGCAGATTTACTTGAGTTAGAAATGGTTGATTTTGATGTAATAATGGGAATGGATTGGTTGGCTTCATGTTATGCAAATGTTGACTGTTGCACAAACATGGTTAGATTTCAATTTCCTGGTGAACCCATCATTGAATGGAAAGGGAACATTGCTACGCCGAAAGGTAGGTTTATTTCCTACCTTAAGGCAAGGAAGATGATTTCAAAGGGTTACATCTATCATCTCGTTCACGTTATGGACACGGAGGTGAAGTCACCTACTTTACAATCAATCCCGGTGGTCAATGAATTTCCGGATGTTTTTCCAGATGAACTCCCAGGTCTTCCTCCTGAAAGGGAGATTGAGTTTGGCATTGATGTGTTGCCTGATACTCAATCGATCTCTATCCCTCGATATAGAATGGCCCCAGCGGAATTGCGAGAGTTGAAGTTGCAGTTAAAAGATTTGCTGGATAAGGGCTTTATTAGGCCTAGCACTTCACCTTGGGGTGCGCCAGTCTTGCTTGTGCGGAAGAAAGACGGGTCGTTGAGGATGTGTATCGACTATCGACAGTTGAATAAGGTCACTATAAAGAATAAATATCCACTTCCAAGGATTGACGACCTGTTCGACCAACTTCAGGGTGCCAAATATTTTTCCAAGATTGATCTACGTTCCGGATATTTTCAGGTGAGGGTCAAGGAGAAGGATATTCCAAAAACGGCCTTTCGAACGAGATATGGGCATTTTGAATTCTTGTTAATGTCATTCGGACTAACAAATGCTCCGACAGCTTTTATGGATCTCATGAATACCGTATTCAGGCCTTATCTTAATGTGTTCAGGATTGTATTCATCGATGACATTCTAGTGTATTCCCGTTCAGAGGCAGAACATATGGGCCACTTGCGGATAGTATTACAGACCCTTCAGGATTGCAAGTTATATGCGAAGTTCTCCAAATAAGAATTATGGCTGAACTCAGTAGCATTCCTAGGTCATGTAATATCTGACGAGGGTATTAGTGTCGACACTCAGAAGATCGATGCAGTGAAGAGTTGGCCAAGACCCACAACACCGTCAGAAGTCCGCACTTTTCTAAGTCTAGCAGGATATTATAGAAGGTTTGTAGAAGAGTTTTCCTCTATATCGGCACCATTGACCAAGTTAACACAGAAAGCTACAAGGTTCCAATGGTCCGACGCTTGTGAACATAGTTTCCAGGAGCTAAAGAATCGGTTGATCTCCGCGCCTGTGCTTACTCTTCTAGAGAGAACAGAAGGGTATGTGGTATATTGTGATGCTTCAGGTGTAGGTTTGGGATGCGTATTGATGCAACATGGGAAGGTGATTGCTTACGCATCAAGACAATTGAAGAAGCATGAAAAGAATTATCTAACTCATGATTTGGAATTGGCTGCAGTAATAAACGCTTTGAAGATATGGCGGCACTACTTGTACGGCGTCCATGTTGACGTCTACACAGATCACAAGAGTTTGCAATACCTCTTCAGTCAGAAGGAGTTGAATTTGAGACAGCGACGCTGGCTCGAATTACTGAAAGACTACGACGTCGAGATATTGTATCATCCCGGTAAAGCCAATGTTGTGGCAAACGCTCTCAGCCGTAAGTCAATGGGAAGCTTAGTGCACGTTGAAGCACGTAGATGGGGGTTGACTAAAGAGCTTCATCAGCTAGCCAATATGAGAATCAAATTATTAGACTCTGAGGACGGAGGTGTTATTGTATACAATACATCATAACCATATCTGGTAGCCGAGGTAAAAGCACGGCAATATGAAGACTCCACCTTGGTACGATTGAGAGAGGGCATTCAGCAGAGTAAAATTTCAGCTTTTGAAATTGGAGAAGATGGAACATTAAGATACCAGGGCCGATTATGTGTACCTAATGTGGCAGGGTTGCGAGAGAAGAATATGAATGAGATTTGTCAATCCCGATATTCCATCCATCACGGCTCGACAAAGATGTACCATGATGTCAAAGAACAGTATTGGTGGGATAGCATGAAAAAGTCTATTGCGGAATTTGTAGCCCAGTGTCCCAATTGTCAACAAGTAAAGTTAGAACATCAGAAACCCGGTGGATTGCTTCAGAATATAGAGATTCCAACCTGGAAATGGGAGGTGATTAATATGGACTTCATTATGGGATTACCTCTTTCTTGTCATAAGTTTGACTCCATCTGGGTGATAGTGGATCGGCTTACCAAATGTGCCCGTTTTCTGCCAGTTAAGACAACTTACACAGCTGAAGACTATGCGAAGCTGTATATCAAGGAGATTATTAGACTTCATGGTGTGCCAGTGTCTATTATATCAGATCGAGGAGCTCAATTTACCGCTAACTTTTGAAGATCATTTCAGAAAGGTTTGGGCACATGGGTGAACATCAGCACGGCATTTCATCCGCAGACTGACAGCCAGGCTGAACGTACCATTCAGACACTGGAAGATATGCTGCGAGCATGTGTTCTAGATTTTAAGGGAAATTGGGATGACCATCTTCCACTCATAGAATTTGCCTACAATAATAGCTACCACTCCAGTATTAAGATGGCCCCATACGAGGCACTATACGGGAGGAGATGTAGATCACCAGTTGGATGGTTCGAAGTCGGTGAAACTGAGTTATATGGGCCAGATTTGGTCCACCAAGCCATCGAGAAGGTGAAGGTGATACAGGAACGATTGAAGACGACACAAAGCAGGCAAAAATCCTATTCTGATGTCCGACATCGTGATCTGGAATTTGAAGTTAGTGATTGGGTTTTCCTGAAGATCTCACCAATGAAGGGTGTCATGCGTTTTGGGAAGAAAGGTAAGCTGAGTCCAAGGTATATTGGTCCGTATAGAATTCTTCGACAAATTGGACGGGTTGCTTATGAGTTAGAATTACCATCCGAATTGGAACTTGTCCATCCGGTATTCCATGTATCGATGTTGAGGAAATGTATCGGAGATCCTTCTCGAGTCGTCCTATCAAAGATGTACAAGTTACAAAGGATCTATCATACGAAGAAGTGCCAGTGGCTATATTAGATCGACAAGTCCGCAAGCTGAGAACAAAAGATGTAGTTTCCGTTAAGGTATTGTGGAGAAACAAGAATGTGGAAGAAATGACATGGGAAGCAGAGGAGGAGATGAAATCTAAATACCCTTACCTGTTCCGGAATGGAGATAACGAGGATGCAAAGGGAACACAGGATGCGTTGGAAGGTGAAACTGCTCTATGAGGTAAGCAATGACTTGAAAATACTCTTTCTTAATACAAAATGATAATATGCTGATAATGTACATGTCCATAAGTTGCATACTCTTGTAGGACCGAATGTTGAGTTAAATGCTCGCAAGTTTGTCCTCTATTGATAAGGGGAACTCGGCCGAAATCCATAATGAGTAAAATCCCTGTAGCCCCTTACATTCGAGGATGAATGTTCTTAAGGGGGGGAGAGTGTTACAACCCGTAATTTCGTACATTAGATTGCGCCGTAAGATAGTCTACGTATAAGGGCCTAAGAACCAGAAAAGAGTCCAAAAAGTCAAGAAAAGAGCAAAGGGCTTCGCAAAGCTGGGTATGCTACCGCAAAACCCACATGCGGGCCGCATATCTAACACTGAAATCGCAGACCAAGACAGAGTTCTGGACGAAGATCGGTGCCAGAAATGCGGTCATAAGTGCGATCGCATTTCTAAAATGCGAACCGCATATCATGTCTAATGAATCGCACACTGAAACAGATTTCTGGGCAGAAATCTATGTCAGGAATGCGGTCAGTATGCGATCACATACTGAAAATGCGGACCGCAAAACAGACCTCCTGGGTCGCAGAACGAGACAGATTTCTGGGCTGAGTTTCGTGTCCAGAATGCGAACCGCATGTTGGTTCTGCGACGTAAATGCGATCGCAAACCTGTAGGCGTCAGACACATGCGTCACTTATTTGCCGACCTTTAAAGGGAGTAGAGACCAGCTATTTCACCATTTCTAAAAAACCCAAAACCAAGTAGAACCCCCTGCGACCCCTTCTCAAAGTCCCACACAAGCCTTAATCAATTTCCCCTCTTCTTCAAGCTCTAATTGAGAGTGAAGTACAGAGTTTGAAGAACCAAGGAACGGCCCTAACTAATTTTCTCTCTCTTTCAAGCCCTAATTGGGAGTAAAACCTAGAGGTTGAAGAACCAAGGAAGAGGGTTGAGTCATCCAACATGCAAGGTAAGTTACTGCTCTTCTTCGTACATTCTTTCTCCTGGGAATCCTTGATAATTCGTTCCATGCATGTAAGAACCCACGGGATGGTGATCGGAAGCCATTGGTTCAAGTTAATTACTGGTAATGGACTGGGTTGTGGTTGTCTTGGGGTGCTATTGGGTTGCATGTCTTACTACTATCGTTGTGAAGTTTTGGAGGAAGAAGGGTGCGGAGAAACACCATATAAATTTAGGGTTGTGGTTGATTGTAACTATAACGTTTAGAGGATAACGTTAGAATCGTTTCTTTCATTGTAGACTAAGGAATTACGACAGTACGTAGCTTGAAATTGACGCAGAGAATACCAGGTATGTGAGACTATCCCTTTCCTTCTTTTGCACGACTCTAATTGTGCACAACGCAATGAACGAGCCCCCAAAGATACTCTACTCTTAGAAGTTAGGAGTGCTTATATTGTTTCCCCTCTTATGGGAGATTTGATGTGTATTGTTCCTTCGACCTTATGTCAAATGAAAGATTCAGAAAGAGTTAATCCTATGAGTCAGCATGCATTATCTATATTTACTCTATCGAGCCGCGCTATAGTCGGCCGGGTACGGCACCTATTGTGCAACTATATATATGTATATGTTTTACTCTACTTAGTCGCGCTATAGTCGACAAGCTATTTTACTCTACTGAGCCGCGCTATAGTCGGCCGGGTACGGCACCTACTGTGCAACCACTGATCAGTTGGGTATGATGATGATGAGGCCCACAGAGGCGTATGTATATGATGATGATAAGGCCCATAGAGGCGTATGTATATGATGATTTTTGAAGGAATATATATATATATATATATATATATATATATATATGCATATGCATATGCACATTAGGCATCTCATGGTTAGTCGCCCTCAGAGGCATTCAGATGGTACAGGTTGTATGTTTCTTATCCTGACGCATATTACTGTTCTTATATTATGTTCCTGTCTTACATACTCAGTACATTATTCGTACTGACGTCCTTTTTTTTTGTGGACGCTGCATGTCGTGCTGCAAGTTCGGGCAGACAGATAGACGAGGCTCCCCCACCACAGTAGGCTGTCCAGTTCAGCGAATATTGGCGAGACCCATCCTTCGGACTTGCCGTAGTCTTGGTATGCATTTTTGTTATAGGTATTATGGGCATGTCGGGGCCTGTTCCGACACAGGTTGCATCATGTATGTTGCAGTAGAGGCTCATAGACAATGGGTGGGCTTATGTATAGTTGGATTGCCTTGTCGGCAAATGTATTTTGTTGTATAGTTTTTGCATCGCATCCTTAAGGGCCATGTTATATATACATATGTTCAAGTTATTGTATGGTATTTCAGTTGATTATGATCATGGTTTGCTATTCATACGTGCATCATAAGCCTTATAGATAATAAGGAATGTTAGATGAAAGGTACGCCGGTGCCCGGCGAGCAGGGCCCGGGTGCCAGTCGCGGCCCTCCGGCTTGGGTCGTGACAGAACATGGCTTACATGCGTTATGATATTACGGGGATCGGCTTCATGAATTTACAACTATTGTGGCTCAAGGATGTTATTATAAGCATACGAATTATGTGTTGCATTGTGTGAGTTCAGCACGGGTGCATGATCCTGTTTTGGTACAGCGTGTTGAGATTGACACAGCGTGCGTATGTTAGAATCAGACCCGGTAAAGAATTTTGGATGTTGGAATTTAGTTCTAAAGCTTTTGGGGTAAGGTAGCAAGAAAGAAATATGCTCTTGTGGTGGTAGGGGTAGGTGCACGAGGTGTTAAATAGTGATTTTGGTCAACTCTGGAACGGTTCTTGGCACGTTTGAGGACGAACGTATGTTTAAGTGGGGGAGAATGTAACAATCCAACCAGTCATTTTGAGCTCTAGCATGTCGTTCGGCGGTTTGAGACCTTAAGTAGCTTCACTTCATGTATTATGATTTGTACGTGTAGTCGGATTAGATTTTCGGGAAGATCAGAGTTGGTTTGGAAGAATAATTTTCACTCGAAAGCTTTTAGTTGGAAGATGTGATCAAGGTTTGACTTTTAGGTAAACGACCTCGGATCCGAGTTTTGACGATTCCGTTAGGCCCGAATGATGATTTTAGGCTTAGGCGTATATCCGGATATGGATTTGGAAGTATGTAGGTGATTTGATGTTTTTTGGCAAAAGTTGGAAGATTGAAGGTTTAGAAGGTTGATAGGTTTGACTACGAGTCGACTTTGTTGATATCGGATCCAGATTATGGTTTTGGGAGTGGTATAGGTTTGTTGTGTCATTTGGGACTTGCATGAAAATTTGAGGTCATTCCGAGTTGATTTGGTGTGGTTCGGCATTAGTTTTAGAAGTTTAAAAGTTCATTAGTTTATTAGGCTTGAATTTATATGAGATTCATGGTTTTGATATTATTTCGGATGATTTGAGGCCTTGAGCAGGTTTGTGTTACATTTTGGGACTGGTTTGTGTGATTGGGAGGGATCTTGGGGACCTCGGTTGTGTTTTGGATGTGTTTGTGTTGTGTCACATTCTTATTTGATGTTTTGGCGTCATTTCTTTGGGCATAAAGGGTAATATATTTACCTAACGACCTTCGATTTGTGATTAAATTGAACCATTAGATCCATATCTTAATTACGGAACCATAGTAACAAGAATCATCGAATTCCGAGGTCGTATGAGAGAGTTATGCATATTTCCGTGTCGGGAAAGATTGTTGGTTTCTGGTGCGAACTTTTGTTCCTCGCGAATGCGAGAGAGGTTCCACGAACGCGAAGAAGTATTTCTAGGTTGACCATCAACGCGAAAAATTGCTCTTCGCGAACGAGAATGTCTCCTGCAAAGGCGATGAACAAAAGTCATCTAGGCAGTATTTTAAACCGAGTATTTTAGTATTTTGAGCATATCTTGAGTTCTAGAGCTCCATTTGAGGTGATTTTCATGGCATTGTTCTCGTCGCAACAAGGGGGTAAATATTTGACCTTTATTTTGATGTTTTTCCATGATTATTTTTGTTGATTATTATTTTTATCCGTATTTGAATTGTAGAAATTGGGATTTTGAGCTCCAAAGTTTAGAAATGGTAAATTCTTGATTTGAGGGTCAATTCGTGGATGAAATTGGATGATTTTTTGGATATAGACTATATAAGTTTTGGGTAATATTTATTTTTGATAATTTTCAGAATCCGGCACGTGAGCCCGGGGTTTGACTACGTTGACTTTTTTAGCAGAGTTAGGAATTGTTATAAATTGTTAAATTACGAGTATTGGGGTATATTTTGATCAAGTTTGCACGTTTTTTGATTAGTTTCGGATAGTTTGGCTTGATTTTGAGGAGTTAGAGAGGCGTTGGAACCGGTTATCGGATTTCGGAGCGAGGTAAGTCTCCTGTCTAACCTTTTGAGGCTACGCGAGGTGACGAGTGTCCATGCGTATGCTAGAATTTCATATTATGTCCTAGTAGACCTAGACTCACGCCATGCTTTAATTTTACTATTTGAGTTATTCTTGCCTATTTAAATGCATTAATTTCCATTTAGCTTGAGACTAGACTTGCGTAAGACTATCGGACTTGCTATTTTAGATACTTGACGAGCTACTTGATTAGCCGTGAAAATTGTACTTTCCTTTACTGATTTCTTCCACGTTGTGCGTATTGATCCGATAGTTTTTCTTGAATTTTCAAACTCACCCATATATTCGTGAGTGGGGTCAGTGACCCGTCAAAGTTTCATATTCTAATGGGATTGGACTGAACGCCGCAGCAATATTCTTATAGCATCGGGCCGTTCGCCTCGGCGGTATCAAGTAACACACGCTTATAGGATCGGGCCATTCGCCTCGGCGGTATCATATAACACACCCTTATGGGATCGGGTCGTTCGCATCGGCGCTATCATGTAACACATTCTTATGGGATCGGCCCGTTCGCCTCGGCAAAGTAACATATTCTTATGGGATCGGGTCGTTCGCCTCTGAAGGATTATGTATGACTCTTATGGGATCAGACCGTTCGACTCGGCAGTTCTATGAAATACTCTTATATGATTGGGTCGCTCCCCTCAGCAGAATCGTGCGAAATACTTGATAAGGAGTCCGCGTACTCATGAGTTTCCTGACTTGATATGTGACCGTTAATTCGGTATTGACCATTACGTATTTCATTTGATGAGGTATCCGACAATTGAGGAATTTGTATTCACTGTTCGGTTGTAGACCGTATTATTTGCCTATATCTGTTCTCATTGTTTACTTACCATATTTCATATTTGTCTACCTTATTATATTTAATTTATTGGACTACTAGTAAGTGTCAATGTCGACCTCTCGTCATTACCATTTCGGGGTTAGACTAGATACTTACTGGGTATATGTTGATTTACGTACTCACATTACACTTCTGCACTGAATGTGCAGGTATGGAGGCATGTACATTAGGTGGTCATCTTGGCGCAGCTACTGAGGGGATTTTATGGTGAGCTACATTCTATGCTACGATTTGCAGCACACGGAGTCTCCCTCTTATTCGGTTATTATATCTTGTCTATTTAATATTCCAGACAGATGTTGTGGTAGTGTTGTATTGTTCTAGTAGATGCTCATGCTCTTGTGACACCGGATTTTGGGGGTTCCTAGTGGATGTTCATTATTTTATTTCACATTATTATTATTACTTCACTTTATAATTTATTTATATTCAAAAATTTGGTAAATAAAAGCGCAGGTTTCTACGAGTGCTAGATTTTATTCTATTTATTTAATGAAAATCATGATTTTAAAATTTTAAAATGGATATTTAATTGGAGGTTCTCGCGTTGTCTTGCCTAGCAGCATAGTTGGGCGTCATCACGACCTGTTGTGGGATTTAGGTCATGACAGCCTGGGTGGATGGATTAAATAAAAAAAATGTATAGATGTATACATATACTTACTGTATATATCCATGTACTGTATTCACTTTATGATACAATATACAATGCTCTGTTTTTTTTTTTTTGTTAAACGTCCGAAAAAATCTTCTAATTATGGCATAATAATGAGACGTGTTTGAACTGATTGGATTAAGATCGTTTAGAAGTGACACACGCTAATCGATTGCTCTGTCCGTTATTATACAGGTGTACTCCCTATTTATTAGGCGAATTACACGATTGTATTTATGAATACAGAAGCGTGAATACATCGAATACAGCCAGGTAGCAACAAAATATTAACTATAGGAAATAAATACATATATTATAGTTATAGGAAGTTAATAGCCACTTAATATAGTGGTTTCTGAAAATTACTTGACATTTAATTCTGAATTCGCTGCCGCTATCAACTTTATCAACTTGCGTAGTTCGTGATTTTATCTCTAGAAAGTAGCATGGCAAAGTAACTTAATTATTCACCCTTTATCGATTCATCTTTTTCTTTTGGGTCGAAGAGACATGGTTAGGGTTTTCCCTTATCCCATTTTCACGGCCACTATAGGAGAACTTTTGGAACTCTAACACATCCTTCAAGCCAGCTGCTATGAACAAACACAAACACATTTGTCTGTTGACTCTATTTTGTATCCCGCCACCGTATGGTCGTCAATGTAATACCCGGATTCAACGACTTAAAAATGAATCAAATAGACATGCGTCGAGAGAACAATCCATTTTAATATCAACACTGATCCTCACCACCATGTGATATAAATAATTCATTTATCTCAAGAAAATTTATGAGATTATGGAACTAGTTGAACATTTCGACAAGATATGATGCAGATTTACAAAATAATGAAAAAGTACTTCTCGTCCATCAAATGGACCGAGTGCACCTTCTACGTTAAAAATGCAAAACACAAAGTGTTAATATGATACAAAAGGATTTTGGGATCAAACTCAACATCTAAACGTTGAGATAAAAACCATCTACACAAGGCAGGGACGGGGCTAGCCTTCTAGCTATGGGCTGGCAAAACCCAATAATTTTAGCCGAGATCCTATATTTTGTTGGGGCATATACTATTAATCATGCATTTGAATATAGTATATTATAACAATTGTCATAATTAAAAGTCTAAATGGGAGATTATTGGAATATATATTATTAACCATGGGTTTGGTTTAAATATAGTATTTATTATGAAATAATTATCTATTCAGTTTTAGTAAAATTTTAAATAGATCATATATTAGTCTGTGTCCTTTGCTTATATAGTAGATGATTTAGTATATAGAGTTTAGCTTATACACGGAAGATTAAATCATGATTCTTATAAGTATAAAGTTTGAGTTCGCAATCTAATGATGGAATTTGACAAACCATCATGGATGATTGTAGCACAAGATTAAATATAATTTATCTTGATTATGGGAATGGTTTAATTCCAACTTCTTGTGCTAGTACATTTTGTATGTATTGAACGGACCAAGTAGAGATAAGTATTTTATACTGACTTAATAAAATAAACTCTCTTGCCATTAAATGTACCCATGCTCTTAATCTTGATATAATTATTATAGTTGTGTATATTATTATTGTTTTGATTCATTAAAAGGCGAGATCCTTTCGTGGGTCAATATGCCTAGTAAATTCGATAATAATAATGTACATTGGCGAAGTAATAGTTAGTTGATAGAATCCATGTCTCGATTTAGAGATTGATGATATATCTTTATGAAAGCTTATAAGTTTTCATGTGTAAACCCGGCCGGTGAATTTTGTATCCGACACATGAAATAAGTTAAGCGGAAGTTTAAAGGAAATAATCAATAAATTAAATTGTCAGTAATTTAATTTAATTGATTAGTATCTAAATCTTAATATGGGGAGTTAAATAAGATTTAATAGATAATTTTCGAAATTGAATAAGGAGTGCAATTACGAATTTTTAGTTGAATAATTCGTAATTAATTATGGTGGATATTAATCTCAAAATTATAAATTAAGTCTATAATTGTAAGCCTTGTTAATTAAATTCTGTGGTCCATGCTGTGCCTAAATAATAGGAAATAAAGGAATCATTTTCCTGGTGGAAAGGAAAACCCAACAGGTTTTGGAAAAGGCTTTTAATCCTTAAAACTTGTGATATAAATACATAAGGTTTTCCACCTAGAGTGAGTGAACAAGGTGGCAGAAATTTTCAGCCTATTTTCCTAGAAAATTTTGCCCACGCGACTATTTTTCGGATATTATTTAGGTAACACAGTAAAAGACCGTGGAACGTTCGGAGATCCTGATCGTGCGGGTGGTGGAGATTTTATTGAGTTGCTATGGAATTGGAGGCTCATGTGATAGAGGAGCTTTGATCACGCTTCAAGAGGTAACCCGTGAAATCCCGTTTATAGTATTTGTCTAGATTACATGTGATTTTGATACTGAGATTGCAGCTGCTTATAATAATCCACCATATTTATGTTAAAAAATTCATCTGTACTATAAATAATTTACACAGAACCCTCAGAAATGTTTAGACATGATTATCGTTCTCTTTGACGGCCGTCATTAAACGATAGTCGAAAAACCCACTTGGAGAATGTCCTCTTCTTTGAACTCAAACTTGACTGGTGGTGATTTTGGTTGTTGTTAATGGTAGAATTAACAAAAGCCTTCAAACGTTTTATGGCGAGGTTTAGCGTATCTTCTGACATGTTAGCGAAACATGCACGAAACCAGCCCGGTTCTGTACAATGGCACGAGGATCCAGGGGAAATATTTAGTCCAACGTCGTACACTATTTTCTTCCATAATTCAATTTCTGCATCAAAAGTATTTGATCTTAGGAGATGTCTCATGTCAACCCAATTAAACAAGCCAGCATTGCTATCAAGGCAGCTAATTCCAGCATTTTGAAGACCTCGAACTAGCATTTCATGTCTTTTCTTGAGTCTCTTTTGATTTTCGGATACATACATTTTTGTGAATTTTTTGTCAGAGAGCATGGCCGAGAGAATGTACTGAGTTTGGGATGAAATTAATCCGAAACTGGACATTTTTGTGGCTGCAGCGACAACTAATTCGTCGTTGGAATAAATGGCACCAATTCGAAATCCTGGAAGACCTAAATCTTTTGAAAGGCTATAGACAATGTGAACTCGATCCCATACTTCGGAGTTCATGTAGTTGTTTTCTATTAGTATTTCCATGACACTAACGAAGCTAGGCGGGTTAAAAACAGCACCAGAATAGATTTCGTCACTAATGAGATGGATGTTTTTTGTAGAAATGAAGGTTAGAAGGAGTTGAATTTCTTGTTTGCTTAATGTTGTGCCCAATGGGTTTGAAGGGTTTGTCACAAGAACTCCTTTAACTCTAACGTTTCGTCTTTTGGCTTCTTGGTAAGCTTCTTCAAGAGCGGATTCTGTTATTCTAAAGCCATTAGAACTCGTGCATTCTATTGGCACAATCTCAGCCCCCGTTCTCCATTTTAGATCTCTGTCAAATCTGCATTACACAATACAATAATACCATAATTAGTAAAGAACATAATTTTCGTTTTAGAAAAAATGTGAGTATATACATTAGTTAGTAGTGTAATAAAATCTACGTTAGAAGCAAAAGGATAATTAACGTAACGTACCCAGGGTAGTATGGAGTGGGAAGGAGAAAAGCATCGCCGTGGTCGGCGAGACAAAACATGAGTGTCTCATTTGCAGAAGTAGCACCGGCTGTTAGTACAAGCTTGTTTGAATCAAAGCTCACTTTGTTCCCCCTTATTTCTTCCATGAGTTGAACCAATGCCTGCATATGGTAAACATAACAATGTGAGACTATGTTGTGAATGATATACATGCACACATAATAATGCATACACTTAATTATTGTAGTATTTAAATTAATTAGAGGAGTAGAGACGTACGTTTTTGAAAGCTGGAAGGCCGTGATAATCTTGAAATAGGGCAAGCTCTCTAAATATTGACTCTCCGTTTCTCTTAAATCCAACTGCATCTGGGTTTTGAGCAAGCCATGGCTCTAGTAAATCGAAAGAGAGCTGCACATGAAAACGTTCACGTAAATTCCAAGTCAAAACAAGAAATAAATGCATGAACTCAGTAATCAGCAACGGGGAGAGATGCAGCGCAGAATGGAAAAATTAATTACTGTTATCTAACCTGATTCTCTGCAAGACCCATCTGGATTATTCCTTGAGGATTCCGAGTTTCATCGTATGGGTTCTTCTCGTACTCTTGCCATCCTAGGAAGTATGAAGAATCTTGTCCGTGTGAGTTACACATCACTTTCTTCGATAGGAGCTTCATGTTTTCTGATGTTTTTGTCTTTGAAATCTCACAACTTCAAGCAAATGTGCCAAGAAATAAAAGGCCAACAAAAATTATTAGGCCAAGCAATAAGTCACCACTTGAAAAATAATTGTTTGAGAGCTATAAAATAGTAGAAAGAAGAATGAAGGGTTGTATTTGAATGGTAAGTTGCTATGTGCTAGATATCCGGGTGAGCTATATTTATATATATAGGAGTTTAGTAACGAAGAAACATATCAGCAATTAATATTACTCACCATATTTCTCAAACTTTGACTCAGCCGTTTTTGTTTTTTGTTCCTTTATTATGAAACAATCAATTACTAGTAACTTAAGTGCATGTGCTGGGATATGTATAATAATTTAACGCGCTTTTATATCGTTTTATTGAACGTTAGGGACATATGGGGTTCAATGGTACCGGCTTGTCCAAGGGTTTAACGAGAAAGTGGAACGAATGTCCCCATCCATATTTAATTTTTTCTATACCTGGTTAAAAACACTTAGAGAAAGATAACAAGTGGTGTCTTGGTAATAGTACTGCTAATGTTGCCGATGTTAGTATGCTACTATTGCTATTCTAAATTAACATAACAAAAATAATACTATTCTTTCTATTTTATATAATATTATTGCTAACTGAGAAGTCAAATATTCTTCACTATAATATATTCCTCTGTCCCAATTAATTTGTCATACTTTTCTTTTTATTCTTTTCGGAGAAAAATGTCATACTCCTTATTTTACAAATAAAAATTAAATTTTAAATTTTTCATTTTATCCGGATGATTCACGGTCACACAAATGTTTATGGCTTATTTTAGATTACAAGTGTTAAAAATCTTACTTTTAAACTTGGATTAGCGTCACAATATTCATCAACACGTACTTAAATATTTTGCTGACTCATAGGATTAGTGTTTCTTAGATAAGTTATAATAACAATTAGTTATTAATTTTCTGTAAGAAATCGATGTTTGAAAGGAACAACGATTATGGTATTTGAAATAATTTTACTCTTTGCTGATGAAAAAAATATGTAACTTAGTTAATACATGTCGACAAGCAAATGAAGAAGACAACCATGGGCACACTTGGAAAAAATTCCGTTCAAGAGTAAAGACCAGGGGTTGTGCCCCTGCTCCATTTGCTCCCTCCATTGTCCCATCTCCTCACTATGTGTCGGCCACTCAATCTTTTCTTGTCCTCAGGTTGGGCAAAAAAATAAAAGAAAAGAAAAAACTGTTTTCTCAATTTATTTTAAATTAATCTTCTTCCACATGGTAGTTTCTTATTTCTAATTATTTGAGTGAAATAGTCTATAAAATAATGAGTTCAAGTCAACCTCCGCTTTTGTAATAGCTTGGCATTTCACATTAGTGAAAATTAAAAAATTACAAAAAAATTTATGCATAAGTTTAATTTGGTTTGCACATAAGGTGCATTCACACTGCTTGATGCGCTTAGACCCAATTCACATTTCTAAAAACAGCTCAACTATTCAAGATAGAGAAAATCTGCAATTCATAAATTCTAAAGACTGTATAGCACAATTTAATTTTATTTATTAGTGGGGCGGTTTGGTTTATACAAGTGAGGAACAGTTCATGATCCAAGTTTGTAAGTTTATTATGATCGTGGAATTTTTAGTTATTGACCATAAAGTCAATGGTTGACTTCGAAAAAACGCTTATGACTCTAAAATAACTGATATAATTAATTAAGGTAATACGAAGTTAATAATTATTGAAACGCATATCTCATTTAATGGATCTAACTCGGGTGTGATCGACCAAATGAACGTTTTTAGAATTTAATAGACAGATGCTTATATCGTGCTTCAGTTTAGCACAACATTAAGGCAGCTTGGTCATATAAACTGTAGATCTGATTGACTGATTCAACCCTTTGCCTTAAAAGCTTAATTAATTAAGGGACAAGAAACGACATGATACTCAGATCTAAAACTAGGTGGTGACTGTTTTTCCTAGGATTGATTACGATTAATGTCCTGATCCACATAAAAATTTTGTTATTTTTTATTGAAGCAGAGCATTGTGCTGTCTAAGTTCTTTTTTTTTTTTTTTTTTTTTCTTGTGACTGTGACAAAAGCTTCATGTTTCTTGAGCTAGCTCAAATGCATCCTACTGAAAAAATGAATATAGAGACTGCATAAGAAATCTAAATTCTTACCTGTATATGCTAGGGGCGGAGCTATATAACTCGAAATAATTAAATTAAATCTCCTTTATTGAAAAAATATACATGCAAATAGGAATAAAATAAGGCCTTTTACATTTTGTATAATAAATGAATTGCTTAATATATTCCTTTTGACCTCGTAATGCAACACAAATGTAGCTCAAAAATTATTTTAGGTCGCACGTTCATATCTGATATCTCATGTGTGGTATTGTTGAGTTTCCTTTTAGTATCCTTGTTAAGAATTGTTAGCTCTGCCGCATCGTCCGAATTATTAGATCCTGCAGCGTACGAGTCTTAGAGCCCGTTTGGATATAAGAAATTTTTTCTTTTTTTAAAAAAATAAATTCAAAATAATGTTTGGTTATGAAGTTTTTATAATTTTTTCAATGCAACTTGAAAATGCATTTTCGAATTTGAAAAACTGCTGGGAACCAGTTTTTCAATTAGAAAGTTGTTATTTTTATGTTTTACAAATTTACCCTATATTTTTGAAATTTATAAAACGATCTCAATCAGTTATTAAACCTAGGTAATACCTACAACTACCCACCATCTGATTGAATGGCCTTGGACAATATTTTGACATTCACTAGATCTACAATTTATACTTTTATCCAAAGGAGCCACTACAACTTCTATTAGAGATTGTTCTTACAGTTAAACAATCAGTATGTCGATTGTTTGTTTCAAGTAGGATAATCAAGTCGGGGTGGTTTTGATACTTTTACAAATTGTGAGGTATAAATCATGTTTCATGGTTTTGAAAAAAATACATCCAAATATATTGCAAAAATTATAACCAAACACAACTTCATCTTCAAATCAAATTTTAGTGAAATTTTAAATTTGAAAAAAAAAAATCTTGTAATTTATGACCAAATGCCTACTTAATTTTGTTTCTTACAATACAATTTCAATCATATTGCGATGTAGCGAAAGCTTATATTTCAATATTACTGGAATAAATATACCAATATTTAGGCTTAAGTTAATTTAAAACAATGCATTGACAGATTTAATACCTGAAACATTAAGGAATAATTTCAGATGGAAATGATACCTAACACAAATTACACGTAGTGGGAATCACAGACGTCTTTTTTATTGAAAATTGATGATAAAAGATCAGCCTAAATATTAAAGTTTCAAACTCATATTAAAAAGCTTATGAGGAGTTGTATGGACATAAAGATTCAAGTCATTTTACTGAGGCTTTATTCGTTAACGTTGTATAAGTAGCACGAACCAATCATGCTTGCTTGGCAAAATAACTTTTGAACTTTCATGTGTTTCTCGGTACGCTTCACGATGGAAAAAATCGAATTGAACAGAAGAAAATGATCTTGCAAAAATCTTTTATGTTTTATTCATAAATGTATGTGTTGCTTTTACTAGTTCGATATAAAAATGGTCATATAACAAAAATAACATTTGTAATGAAGTCCAAAATCAAATCTTCTGTTTGTTGCAAGGGAAGGGTGATTAGGGCATGTGAAACCTTTTTTTAAGTGCCCCACAAAAACCTTCTAGATATGCACTAAGAGTTTAAGGGTCCATTACTCTTAACTCATCAATTAACTTCCACCTGAACTAAACAAACTCATCTTACCTGCTTCTTTGAACGCCTCATGAGTACATTAGTGGTTCTAATAAGGTTAATTGTATGAGGTCTGAGATCCAAAATAATATAAAACAATTGTTATGGATTGAAGATTCAATCTTTTAAGAACATTTTTCAAGTTGAGAACGAAAAGGCAACTTTAAAAAAACTGATAATACATAAATGTGATGTACAATATAGAAACGTAGTTGTTGAGCTCTTACTCAGAAGTAAAAATGAGGTATGAATTGTACTGTCTAAGATAAAAAGCTACAATGTTCAATTTTACAGGGTAAAGAGCGGACTGGATTTCAACTACTACGTACATGAGGTTCCTTAATTGGTATGATATGCCTACAATATGGCAGTCTCTCTTTATATATATATATATATATATATATATATATATATATATATATTTTTTATTTTTTTTTATTTTTTTTTATTTTTTTTTTGGGAGGGACTTACATTTCTTGCTTCGAAAAAGCAAGTGCATAAATGTTAAAGCTATTCATGGAACAAAACTTCAATTATTTTTTTGCTTAATCTGACCCCTCGTTTACTGGAGGAGCTCTGTGATATGCTGGTATTGTTGTTGGGAAGAACATTTGCCTGACCCCTTCTGCTTTTATAATGGGAAATATGATGCCCGATGCAGCCTGGCAAAAGATAATTCACGCCAAAACGATGATGCAGGCATTCCAACTTGAACGAAATGCAACATAGCACATGCAAAGATTCAATGGAGGAGAAAGTTTGAATTCAGGTACATACCGAGATTAATCTAGCTCCGATCCACAATCTCTTTGGGGAAGGAAATGGAACGAGTAAACGACCAACTCCATATATGGCCACAGCAAAGAAATGGAGTACCAAGCTCAGCGGGCTAGGATTAAGACCAGAGAGTAGAGCTACGGGTCCTGTTGAACAAGTACCTCCAAGACTCAAATAGTCGAAACATGCTTCTCGCATCTCCTTCCTCGCTTGATCAGGAGAAGCACAGAATACCTTGTACAGTGCTCCAGCCAAAGTATTTATTGTTGACGCCACTGGCTGCGAACGGAAACCAATACAATAATGAATGGCAGGCTAATTAAGTCATAAAAAGAAACAGTTTTTTCACTCCAGTGTTTCAGTTCAATTTGTTTGTATTCTTTTCAAGGGGATAGCTATCAAATAGAGAAGTATGTCTAAGAAATTAACCCCACTTCATATAAAATATGATTTTCTGTAGAAATTGGAGAAGCTTTCAGGTAAAAAATTTCTCATGCCACTGTTAAAATGCAACTTTTCAGTTCATAAAACGTGAATAAAGCAGTTAAAAGTAGAGAAAAGAATATGGATGTTTTAGCTAATGATAATTAAGCACATGTCATTTCTCCTACACTTGATCAAGAAACTGAAATCAAATTTTCTTCTAAATAAGCCATAACACATAATTATAACAAATCAGTCAAAACTGATAATAGAGTAAACCAGAGGACAGAGCCGGAGCTTTACCTTGCGCAAAGTATAAAAGGACTCCAAATATTTACATAACTCATCTGCGTCATTCAGGTTGTCCAATGGCTTAAGAAGATTCCTTAACACTGCAATATCTGAAAGCGCTACAGTCATTCCCCCACCAGTTAAAGGATGGCGCATGTTGAAAGAATCACCAAGTAACAGAGCTCCAGGGGTAGGATACGGAGCAGCTGGCATGCTCCTATTTGGCATAGTTCTAATATGCCCCTTATCAATTGCAGTTATAAACGCATCATGTAGCTCAGGTGGGACCTGAATAAATCAATAGATCAATAACAGAAGCATGTCGGGAGGAATAAAAAATGTAAACAGGAAGTTATATATGAGGTAGAAAAAACAACGATGGACGTAGTAACCGGCAGTATATATTCTGATGTTTTAAAAGAATTAGTACTATGTAGGGAAACTATAGCTACCTGGGGAGCCACCATAGTCTTCAAATAATTTGCCATATCACCATTAGCAAGAGAAGGAAGCTTTTGACCAGGTACATCGACCAAGCAGCGGATTTCCGTGCTACTAATTGGATAAAATAAGATGGGCGAAGGATCTGCCAGAATAACATGCCCATGGTTTGGGTATGGAAGTTGATCGTTTTCTAGTTCCAATACCAAACCAACAAAGCAAGAGGGAATATCAACCTGCAAATGTCAATAAATAATCACACTTAACAATGATTCCAAGATTTAAAGATGCCAAACTCAGCCCAATTCACATATATCACTAGGCATATGAAGGCATATTGTTTTGCTTGACCTGATGCATGCATATGACGTTAAAGAAAGAAATCTAATGACATGTTTAATGGTTCTAATTTCACCTTAGGGTTGCAAAGTGAGCGCCGCAAGTTTGAAAAGCATCCATCACAAACTACTGTAAGAGGAGCATGTGCTTTAAGTTCTTGACCAGCCTTCGTTTTGTACTGGACACCCTTAACGGATCCATTTTCTTCAATCAGGGATGTTACAGTGCCTTGCTCCAATCGTACACTGTACATAATTTAATTAAGAGCAGCTAGCTGATTATTTGCAACTTTGTTAAGGAGAAGGATAATTACCAAGAACGGAATGAATCACTAAAAACGTGAAACGTGTCGAGCAGATCAGTTACAATAAATAGACTGCATAGGGAAAGCTTACTTGGGAAGAGTAGCTGCTTTTTCTCTCATCTTTTGTATGAAACGCCCATTGTGAAAGCTTCTCCCAGCCACATCAGAATGGAAATTTTCCAAGGGATAGGAAACGTTTGTGCTTTTCCCATCTTTGAAAAGAGCATATCCAACCACCCGCTGGGCATCAATATCCTCAACACAATCTGCAGCCCAATGGCAAAGGTCAAGAGCGCACTACCAAAAACAAGTACGCAAAACTTAGCTTGAAAACTGAATTATTTGTCCATAGTTCAGTTAAAACTAGAACTTTTTCATATTTTATAGTAAAATCTAGTATTGCGCCTACCAGCTCTATCACAGATTGATCAATTGTAAGCTCTTTGCTTTGCTTTTTTTTTTTTTAAACACAAACCTTCAAGGCCCAACTCAATCAATTTCAGATAACCCCCAGGCTGTAGCAACTCGCCAACAATCCGGTCGGGCTCTGTCAAATCCCTTTCAATTACAAGAACTTTTCGCCCTTCCTGCAACAGTGGCCAAAAGGATAAAAAGTTTAGGGGCTTGGGGAGGATTAGGGCAATTGGTAAAAGCTCAAAGGATAAAGATTTTCTTGTGTCCTGCTTGTGGACTAATCAGTTAACAAAACCAAAAAAACAAGTTGTACGGATCAAATGCCAAATTTTCCATGACATCTAGAGACTCCTACTGTTTTACCACATACCATTAAAAACCCATGCTTACCATCAAGATAAGATAATTAAAAGCATCATTATGTTGGATTAAAGAAAATATTTCCTCTTCCGAAAAGTTTGGCATTTTTCCGTTCCCAAGGTTCAAACTAAGTGAATCTAAACCAACATCTAGAAGTCTGCTTTCACCATTTTGATATAAGTGGAATTGCAACTTATAGTACTTTTCCTATGTTTCCAGTCATCTGAATTTTAATTTCAAAAAGAAAAATGAATGAATCTAGTCCAATTTTTCTCTGGAAGTCAGTCCAATTAACTCTTGATAAGCAAAAGTATACGCATACAAGTAATTTACATTCAAAAGACCTTCTGGAAAAGAGCTAAAAGTTACTCTTCATCCCTATTTCTAGACCAACAATATCACCAATAAGATAATTTCCTTTTCTTGTTTCTTTTTTTAATGACGGCAGTGTCGGCAAGCTTGCACCCACCTAGACTATTCCACCAAGTACACCTTCCACAAGCAAAGAAACCAGGTAATTCTACCCACTAAAGCTCAGGCAAATGAGACGAAATCACCTAGTACTTTTTACTCTTCCAATTGTTTCTTGCTTTCTCAGAAATGACGAATTAATCTTCTCTTAATTTAAGAAGGGTAGTTTTCTTTTTTTCTATAAGTAATATGTTAGGAAAAGGAACTTGGAAATTAAAAAATGAAAACAGTTAGTAGAAAACAGACAATAAGAGAAATTAGGAATAGACCTTGGCAAGGGTATGAGCAAGAGCAGCACCAGCAACCCCAGCTCCAACAATGATGATATCAGCATCGGACCCTTTTTCCAATTTGCTAGAAACTACATTGTGGGTTTCACATTTTTGGATGGATTTAGGGTCTTTTTTCTTGTAATAGGGAGTTCCTAATCTAGGTCGCAAAATATAAAGAAGAAGGAACCCCAATAAAGAAACAAAGAAAGTGGGGACAATATATTTATCCATCATGAAATTCACCATTTTCTCGTTGGTAGAGATGAATTGGAGCTGTGTATTTCGCAAATATTTGGAAAAAGAGATCAAGGCTAATTTTTTCTTTCTACTTGAAGCAGAGGGCTGAGATAATTGTGGGGGTGTTTGGTTTGTTGACACGGGAAATTTGTGTATGGAGAAGACGAGGGAGAAAGATATATTGTTGGGAGTGTTTATAAGCAGCATTTAATCGGAAGCGGAGATCCAATTGGAACGTTTAGTTTTGGCCTTTTGGGTGGAAATAGTGAGAACAGCAAGGCAAGTAGAGACAATATTGAAGTCTGGTAGGACTAACACCGTTAAAGACCTCAAAGTTCGTTGGTGGAAAAGTAACTAAGGTGGGACTTGTGTGAACAAAAGACTATGCATACAAAAATTTGCACGTGAAAATTCTATAGCCTACTCTAACTTATCATGACGTCGATAAAGTATTTATCTAGCCAGCGTCAGCTTATTTTAAAACTAATTTTAACGTATTTTTTTATGTCTATTAATAAAATTTAAAATAAAATAAATTATGTGCGATAGAATTTGATATCAAGATAAATATAATATTCATTTAAATTAAAATATAAATGCTACATCGACGAATAGTTGAATGCAGAATTATCGATTATCTTCTGAACTTACAACGATTAAGAATATATGTAGGTTAATTATATAATTTTTATATTTATATATATTTTTATGATGTTAATTATGATATGTTATGTTTTTGAATCTAACCAAATATCTCTTTATAAACAATGTTCTTAATATATTTAAAAAATACTATTTCAAGTATTAAATATTATATATACAATATAATATGTATGATTATCCTTAGCAAAATATTCTAAATGATATACTTTTTGGATTTTGTTAAGGTTGTTAAAATGAGTGACTAAGTTATATATGATAAAATTTTCTTTCTCTCTTATTAATTAGTATTTTACCCCTCTCTCTTTAAGTTTGATTTTTCCTCCTCTACTAATTTTTATTTAGTTTTCACGCTTCTAATGATTTAACTTTTCAATGCCAATCTACTTTTTTTAAAATAACTATTTTTCTTGTCTCTTTTTATTGATCCATAAATGAGAAAATAAATCTTTTGAATTTGTCTCATTAGTACATGAATTTTATGAAATAAATTTAATGCTTCTTACTATAGTTTGGCTTTAGACCACTAATTTTATTGAGTCCCCCCTATAATTAGCTATGAAATTTTATTTGTTTAATTTTGTATTTACTTGTTTGGATGGTTGTAACTCGTTGTATCGTATCGTATCGTTATTAGCATTACAATATTTGTTTTGATTGTTACTTAAAATTCGTTGTATTGTATTGTTAAATTTATTGTTACGTAACAATGAAAAGAACCATTTTACGTAACGACCGATTTGATATGGTCGGATCATTACATATTTTTCTTTTCAATTATATCCTTATTTATTACTTATTAATCATATTTTACCCTTTCCTTTATTTTATTATATTAACTCCAAATCTAACCTAGACCTACTGTCTTCGTTCATATCTCGTAAACGTTTGGTTAGGTCTGCCGCTTCTTTTTTTGTTTCTTCCATCGTTCTACTTCTTTTATTGCTAATAATTTTTAACTTTGTTCTTTAATTAGGTTTATGATATTGTTTCCATGGATTGAATAAATTTTCATATATACAAAATAGACCGGGTGATAACTTAATCGAAAGCAGTTGTCTTAAACCACGTTTATGAGTTATTGTTGATAAAATCTAAACTTTACTGCCATTAAAGATATTTTAGTAAATTTATCAATTACAGTACAATACCATATAGTCAAATTAAATAATAAAATATTATTAAATAATATCAAACGATACAATCTATTTAAATATTTTATTCATAAAACAATACAATACAATACAATATAATACAATACAACACAATACAATACAATATAATATAATATAATATAATACGATACGATACATTATAAAACGATGGGTAACAACCATCCAAACTTCAGGGTGCTTGGGTATATTTTATTTTCTCAATCTTAGTGATTACTCTTCTTACAAGTCGACTCAGTCTAACAAAATGACATTTAATATTCTTTAACGATCCATCATAATACTCGAAAATTGACCATAAAAGGAAAAAATTTTATACTTCAAGGTATGTTTAATGAATATTAATAAAATTTACTGTTAGGCATGTCTCCTTTTCTTTTCTTCACCTGTTAGGCTCCATAAATTTTCAGTTCTTAATAAAATTTACTGGCTTAGAATTGAAGATATTCTTCAGACATGCACATTGACATATGTTCAAGTCTTTTCAAGTAAAATTATTTAATTATTTACTCGCAAAATATGACCAATGGTACATGATATCTATAAAAAGCGACAATTAGACCATATTAAATTCTATATGTCTAAAATAATTATCCGTGCTATAAAAAGTTATAAAATATGATTTAATACGTCTGAAATAAAGTTTACGATGAAAGACTATAACATATTTGTCACGACCCGGAATTTCCACCTTCGGGGCCGTGATGGCGCCTAACATTTCACTTGCTAGGCAAGCCAACGTTAGAGGATCTTTAAGCCAATCTTTAATCAATTCAAATAAGTAAAACCAATAAGCCGAAATGAAACAAATACGGAGTACAAAATGACATAAAACCAATAATATCTAAGTACAATCCGGATCTGAGTCACAAGTTCACGAGCTTCTAGAGTCTCTACAAATAAGGTTTGAAATAAATACAACTGTCTTGAACGAAAAGAACAGTAAATGAGGAAAATGGAAGGGGGACTTCAAGGTCTGCGGACGCCAGCAGATCTACCTCGAGTCTCCGAATGCTAATCTGAGCTGATACGCCTCACGGTCAGTTAGGACCAGTGGCCAAATTGCACAAGAAGTGCAGAGTGTAGTATGAGTACAACCGACCCAATGTACTCAGTAAGTGTCGAGCCTAACCTCGACGAGGTAGTGACTAGGCTATGACAGGTCACTCACGTAATTAAACTTGTACGGACGAAAATATACATACCAAATAACAACAAATAAAGAATTAGCAAGTACAATTGGGAGGGGACATATGAAAGGGGTACAAGATACGGTAATTACAGCAGGGAATAACAACAAGAATCAGTCAATAAACCTTCAATCAACGAACAAGCATAATAAATAAAACTGCACGGCATCACCCTTCGTGCTTTTATTCTCAATCTCACCATAAAACTGTAAATACAGCACAACATCACCCTTCGTGTTTTTACTCTCAATTTGTTCATCATAAATCAATAGATACGGCACGGTATCACCCTTCGTGCTTTAACCCTCAAATACGGCACGGCATTACCCTTCGTGCTTTAACACTCTCCCTTACCATGTAACAGTGAACATATAACAATAGGGAGATGGAATAAGCAATATCAAGTCTTCTGTCAACAATAGTTCCACAATACCAATCTCAACTTCAGAAACAATACTCAATTATCACAGATAGTTCATAAGTACGGAAAGAACAATCAATTTATCAATTGACTAGTCTAAGCATGGATATCGGGATTAAAGAAAGAAATAAATTACAAGAAACAAGTCTCACCCGCATGCTTTAAGCTAATAACAACACATAGGTGCTCGTCACATCACATATACGTTGTATCCAACATTTAAACAAGTAGCAAATAGGCAAACAAGTCATAATCCCTCATGTCAAGGTTAACCACGACACTTACCTCGCTCCAAAGATCAACTCAAAGCTCAACCACGGCTTTGTCTTTCGAACAAGCCTCGGAACCAACCAAATCTAGTAAATTATCAACCAACAATTCAAAATAAGCCTTAAGAACTACTCACGAATGAAAAAGGTTCGATTTAGGTCATTATTGAAAAAGTCAACAAAAGTCAACTCCCGGGCCGGCTTGGTCCAAACCCGAAATTCGGACTAAAACTCGATTACCCATTCAACCCTGAGCCCGGTTATGTATTTTGTTCTGAAATCTGACCTCAATTTGAAGTCTACATTCCAATTTTACAAAAATTCCTAATTCTTCCCAACCCCCCAATTTCCACCATGAAAATACTAGATTTTAGGTTGAAATCTTATGAAAAGTAATGGAATAATTGAAATAAAAGTAGGTTAGAATCACTTACCAACAAATCGGGAAAGAAAAGTTCTTGGGAGAATCTCCTCAAGGGTTTTCTAGCTTTGAAAATTTGAAGAATGAACAAAATCCCGTTTTTGGGACTGTTTTAATCACTGGCGTCAGGTGTGTATCGCATTCATTTGAAACTTGACGCGTTCGCGAAGAGCAAAGCCTCAATGGCTTATGCGATCGCGAGTTGATCTACGCGTTCGTGTAGGCTTACTCCTAGCCTCCACGTCTGTGATCCTTGTATCGCGTTCGTATAGAGCAACAGTCAACTCCCAGCCCCCATCTCTATTTCACTATGCGTTCCGATTGATTGGTCGCGTTTGTGAAGAGCAGGCCCCACAATGCTTCGCGTTCACGACCAAGGTTACGCGTTCGCATAGAACTAAATCTCCCCCAGCCCAATTTTTCCTTCACAATCGCGGGAGTATATTGGCGACCATGAAGAAGGAAACACCAGAAACCAACAGAAGTGAAAAACCAGCAAACTTTCAAAGTTCAAAAGGTCCGTAGGCTATCCAAAACTCACTCGAGTCCTCGGAGATCCAAACCAAATATGAACACAAGTCCAAACACCTGATACGAACTCGCTCGCGGTATCAAAACACCAAAATAACACCTAGAATTATGAATCGGACACCAAATCAAATGAAGTTTCCAATGAAATTTTAGAATTTCTATTTTAATAACCGAACGTCCGAATCACGTCAAACCAACTCCGTTTCTCACCAAATTTGGCAGACAAGTCATAAATATAGTAATTAACCTATATGGGGTTCCGAACCTAAAATACGGACCCGGTATCAACAAATTCAAATATTGGTCAAATCCTTAAAGTCATTAAACCTTTAAACTTTCAATTTCGTCAAAAAGCGATAACTCGAGCTAGGGACCTCCGAATTTGATTCTGGGCATACACCCAGGTCCCAAATAACGATGCGGACCCACCGGAACCATCAAAATACGGACCCGGATCCGTTTGCCCAAAATATTAACCGAAGTCAACTCAAATAGATTTTTAAGGTAAAATTTTATATTGTATCAATTTTTAACAGAAAAGTCTTCCAGAAAAATATCCGGACTGTGCACGCAAATCGATAAAGACTAAAATGAGATATTTGAGGTTTCAAAACACAGAATTAAGGTTTAAAACCCTAGATGACCTATCGGGTCATCAAAATATTATATAACAATGTTAATAAAGCTGCCAAAATCATATTTGTTGGAGTAGTTTTTTCCAGAATTAATTTTAAACTTGATGGAGTAATATCTCTCTCTTCAAAATGTTATATATATATATATATATATATATATATATATATATATAAAATTCAATCTCATTTACCTATAGAGTAGCTGAGTTAAAGCGTCCAAATAATTGATAGTTATTCTATTAATATCCAAATAATAGATAGTTGCCTTATTAGTCAACTATGTTTTCTATAGTTTCATATTTGGTTTGTATCCAACATATCCCATCATCACCGAGAGGAGTCTTGTATTGTCTACCATATAAATAAGAATTATTAATACATTAAAAAAAAGGTTTAAAATAAAGAATGTATTGAAAGAAGGAAAGGATTATATAAAATAAAATTTTACTTGATTTTAAAATCTTAAATATAAGTACTTCTAATATAATTCAAATAATTAAGAGAAGAATTTAATAATAAAAGTTTTAATTGATTTCATATCCCTAAATATTAAAAAAATAATTAAATTACAACTTCGTCCAATATGAAATCTATTTATAAAGGGTAAAAAAAGGCGAGTGACATTTTACTAAGGGCCTTGATACTTTTAATATAGTACAGATAGATAGATAGGTAGATATAATATAAATATAAATATAAATATAGATATAAATAATTGAAAAAAATTTGATTACCTCGTGTAAAAGATATTTCTCTTTTTGTTTAACTTAAACTTAAATTTTAAGAATTGAAGACAGTTTGATTTTCTTGAAAAAGTTTTCATTTGTTTATGGTAGGATTTTGGGAATGTTATATTTTTCTTTTATTTATGTTAGAAAATTTAGGAATGTCGTATTTTTCTTCTTAACATGTAAATCAATTATTTTTACGCTTCGTAAGTATATGTAATTGCACTTAGTTAATTTCTTTGTTATTTAAATTAGGAATTGCTAAACACTTTTGAGAACAATTTTGTTACTTCTTGTCATGATAATTTCCTTTTTTATTCACGTTTTAATATTTTTGTATTTTCCCTAAAGATTATTTTTATTTTTTTGGCGAAAAAGAAATAAGACGTATTTCAAAAAAATCAAGGTAACAATAAAATTTATAAGAGAATCCTTTGCTACGTTTAGCTGTCAGAAAGAGGAAAGTTTTCAAAAGTTCTTTTTTTATTTTTATCTGATAAGCAGCAAGGTTTTGGGAAAAAATTTTCTCACAATCAAAGTAGATAAGTTTCCTTTTTAAGCTTTTTGATGGAATTATAGTAGAAAAATCAAAGTACTAAATATTGGGAAAGTAATTCAATTATTATTTTTATATATTAGGAAATTATTTTAATGATTATTCCTAAATATTAAGAAAATAATCAAATGACTATTTTGTTCGGTGTGAACTCTATTTTTAAAGCGTTAAAGGCGAACAACATTTCGCTAAAGGCCTCCGTGCTTTTAATATAATATAGATATTAGATATAGATTTGTAAAAGTTTCTATAATCGACCCTAATTTATTTGAACCGATGTATAATTATTGTTGTTATATGGTGCACCTAGTATCACACACTCAAATTTTGTTTATGTATATGTTTTTAAGATTTTTTATATATATATATATATATATAATATGCACATATTATAAAGTGTTCATTCAGGGCCTTTAGTCCTGGATTTGTTTTAATTTCAGATTCTCATTTAACTTTTAGTTTATTGATTCAAAATAATAAAATTAACTTTTCATGGAAAATAGCTCAAATATGTCCAGAAAAACGAAGAAAATGCTAAATTCGGTCCCAGAAACACATTTAGGCAGCCATGTATACAAAATTGCAATGTGTAGCCATATCCACGCCACAATTTTTTAGACATTGAAGAAAATCTCTGTTAAATTTAATGAAAACCAATTTTTGGTTGTTTTAGTTTGAAACTATATGATTTGAGTTTACGAAGACCAACGTTTATTTGCTGAACCGAATATCCTCGTTTTTGTGTTTTTGGAGAAAATCTAAAAGACTTTCTAAAGGTAACGTGCTAAATATTCGTCCACGTACTGTGACAGGTCCGTTGAAGACATTATTGGCAATTTGATCTCTTTTGTTCCTGAAATCCTACTTTCCAAAAAAATATAAGATAACCAGTTGCTAAACTAATCCAAAGGAAGTTCACTATGTACTCAATGTCTTCATTTTATGTTATTGACTTGTAGCTTAGTATGTCTTTAAGTATTTGATCATTTTAAAAGTGTACTCATAATAAGTCATTATATTTGTATAGAAATTTTATAGTATAGGCCGTGTAAGTGTTTGATTTTAAACTACAACAAACACTCAATATATTCCCACAAATGAGGAAGTTTACTACAGGGAATATATCTGTAACTGAATTTTAAAAGATATTTTAGTGTAATTTACTGTCTATTTTATTCTTGTTTTCGGCGGGTGAGAATGTGTCAAAATTAGATTTGGCATCAAAGTATAAAAAATTAGGTTTCGGCGGGTGAGAATGTGTTAAAAAGACTTTCGATTTAATGTCGAACCAAAGTATAAATCGAGTATAAGTTTGGCATTAATTGTACCGAACCAGATAAAATAAAATTTGGCATAATCAGTCACAATGGACGATAATGATACGAGTTCAGGAGGGGAATTAAAAGTTGATGTATATTTTGGCCTAATGCGTGTCATTGATTATGCAATATGCACACCTCTAGATAACAAACAAAAGAATTAAAGAACATAGGTATTAATGGCAAAATTATCTTGCTTCGAACTGGTGTAGACCTGTCTGATGTTCAAGAATTAAGATGCTTTTGTAAAACGTGATGCTTTATGTCAAGCCCTAAACCCAGCAACATGCAAATACGATTCTTCCTTCATTGTTACGGGTTACAATGTGCTATATGATATTACTATTATCCTTGCCACAATCGGATGATGATAGATATGCAGCACTTGTGTGGAAGTACGTCGCATTATATTAAAGGGGGGAGGGGGTAGATATATTTTTTTGTTTTGTACGTTGTATCGAATTAAATGGCATGCGATCTAACACTTCGGCAAGCCACCGTTATTTCAACTTTAGTTGGTACAGAATCTATCTAAATTTATGAGTGGTTATCAAATTCAGTAGAAATTCATAACTCAAAATAGAATAAAATATGATAAAAATACTCGATATTATAAACATCGTTGATCGGCATAAAAAATATATGGTCCTATGAATGTATGTTACATTAGGATTTAAGGTTCTATCGACATGGTATAGCCATATTGTAAGATCGTAAGATGTGTTAGATCTGAGTTTAATTTATATACAAAAACAAAAATTCACTATTAGGTCATTATATAGGCTAAAATATGTCCATATTAAATGATCGCGTGAGAAAGCGACACGTGCAGTCGAAGACAGAAGACAGTCGGGTCCGAACAACGATCTCATTTGTTATCGAAGAGAATGATTTTCATAAAGGCGGGATAAATGCATGCCACCCGGTAGCATTTAATGGGGAATGTTCTACAGCATTAAGTATGTGGTCCGTTATAGAGAATATGACATTCACTGCCTACCGCTACATATTCTTCAATGCCCCTCATAATTGTCATTAAAGAGGGGCTTGATCCTAGGACCTTGTTACCTATGTGCAACTATAAATAGTGAGCCCTATTATTGATGCAATAAATTTGATCAAGTGTTGTCAATGCCATCTATGAACAAGACAAGAAAAGGCGTTGGTTAGCCTTGGAGAAGATCCAAGCGTCCATAAATCTTGCTATGGACGAATCTTATGTTGAAGATGTATATTTGTGTTTATGTTGTATTATTATGTAGTTATTGAAGATATTTCTTATTTGTTTGGTCCTGCGTGACTATTCTTTAAATTAGCCAAATTGTGGTCTTTTTGTTAATTAGTTGTGTCCTAGTTGATTTAGGTTAACTAGTTATTCTTTTCCTAGTTGATTTAGGTAAAGGCTCATTCTATATAAGCCTAAACACTTCATTATTTTGATACCTTTTGACATTATTATCAATCAAAAACCGGCAGCACATTGCTCCCAAAATCGTGTGAATTAACTTGTCCAATTTTGGTGTGATTCAAAATTGAACTTGTTCCTTTGTTTGATCGAACAGTTTGCAAGACCATTGTTGTCTTGAGGGTTGTTCGTATAGTATAGGTACTCCGTGACTTCATCAAGAAGGTAAGTAGACTAGTTCCTACTTGTTGTCTTGATAGTTCATTGAGCGTCTTACTTCTATCTTTTGTTTTCTTATTTCCGCATTTTATATTGCATCAATTATCATTGTAAAGGGTGGTCAAAATTTTTGACAAGCATAACATTTTGTTCCCGGAAGCTTTGTTCAAAGCTCAATAACATTTTACTTTCTTGCTTATTTATGTTGTTCTTATTGCCTCCGGAAGCTTTGCTCCCAGGCTCAAGATCTCTATCGTCTTATCACGATTTTAACACGAAGTCTTATATTTTTGTCTAATTCATTTATCATTTTAGGATCAAATTGATTCACTTGTCTATAAACCACGTAAAAATTTAACTATACCGTTTTACGGGTAAACAGTTTGGTGACCATCGTGGGTCTTAGACAGTTGTGTAATTGAGTTGATCCTTGCATCTATTACTAACTTGTTTGACTATTTGTTTTTAGCAAAAAATCATAGAAAATGACAGATAATGGTGTCAACATCGCACACAATGTTGAGGCTCAAGGAAATCAGCCTCAGCACGAGGATTCAATCAGTAATACCCGCAACGAGGGGGATGAGGCCATGCCGGTCCACGGCATATGATATCCGCGACATGTTCGAGAGGCGACTCCTGATAATGCTGAATACGAGCACGTCGTCGAAATAGTAAGGATCTTGAAATAACAATAAGAGGTCATTATAGGTCATCTCACACGACAGGATCAGGTCATGACGGAGTTGAAGCAGGCATTGTTGGGTGCTTCCAACAACGCGAATGAATGAGGTCCAGTTCCTCCCGATACTCCTGCAAATCAAACAACACAGAGGGTCGACAACAACACCCCGAGGGGCGAGGTTGGCTTCGATGGGGCCGGGAGGGGGGGGGGGGGGAGTGGTAGGTTCTGTTAACAACAATGAGAATGATCCCTTTAAAATCGAACTCACGCGGTCTATGAGAGAAATAAACGCCCGAATGAATCAAATTTCAGGCGCACCGCCGGTATTGAAAGGACCGGACTCGAAGAGGTACACCTAATTGTCGTTCAAACCAAACGCGACACTAGAGTTGATCCCGAAACTGTTCAAAATGCCAGATGTGCCGAAGTATGATGGGACTTTGGATCCTCAAGAGCATATCACCACCTATACAATGGCGGTGAAGGGGAACGATTTGGCTCCACGAGATCGAGTCAGTCTTATTGAAGAAATTCGGAGAGACCCTCACGAGCGGGGCCCTGACATGGTATTCTCTTGCCTGAACATTTCATAGATTCCTTCGAGATGCTCGCGGACTCTTTCATTAAGGCCCATGCCGGGGCCAAGAAGGTACATGCTCGAAAGGCCGACATATTTAGGATTGGAAAAGGAGAGTCTGAATTAATGTAGGAGTTCGTGACCAGATTTCAGAAGGAAAGGATGTTGCTACCGGCCGTACCGGACGAATGGGCAGCTGAGCATTCACTAAAGGTCTGAATTCGAGGAGTTCCGATGCCTCTCAAAAATTGAAGGAAAGTCTTCTCAAGTTCCAAGAAAGAACATGGGCAGATATTCACAACTGGGTACGAATCAAAGATAAGAATTGAGGATGATCAGCTCGATTTCCCGACATCAACCAAGGGTCGATATCGAGAGAAGAAAAAAGAGAAGTCAAGAGATGATTTCGACTCAGATCGACGGTCTTCAAGGGGTCAGTTTTTGCCCTATGAACGGGCCGAAGGACACGGCAGAGGTTTTCGATCAGCAAATAGTTTGCTACCGACAGGAGAACCGATCGCGGCCGGAATAATAGGTCATTGCAGGATAAGGAGACATCGGGTTCTCCGGATTCCTCATTTCCCAGGCTTTCCGAGTACAACTTTAACGTCAGCGTAATGGAGCTGGTGTCAGCTATGAGGAACATCAAAGAGGCACAGTTCCCGAAGCCAATGAGATTTGATCCTAGCCAAAGGGATCCTAATTTATGGTATGAATATCATAGGACCAACGGTAACCGGACAGGGGTCTGTCGGCATCTGTGCGAGGAGGTGATGACATTACTTAAAAATGGTCATCTCAGAGAATTTTTAAGTGACCGGGCTAAAAATAACTATGGACGTAATCGTGACAATGCAAAACCTTCAAAAGTAGGAGAAGATCCCCCACGCTTGACAATCAACATGATTTCAGGGGGAAACGAGATTAATAGTGTGACATTTTCAGCGGCAAAGAAGACGAAGGTGTCAATAACCCACAGCAAGAGACTCCGGGAAGTCGTTGAGGACGACATCACTTTCACAGAGGAAGACGCAATGGACTGCTGCTGCCGCACAACTATGCATTGGTAATCTCTTTAAATGTCTTAGATTTTAAAATTAAATGTGTTTTGATAGACCCAAGAAGTTCAGCCAACATCATCCAGTGGAGAGCGTTGGATCAAGCCAAGCTCACCAGAAGCATCATTTCGGCCACAAAACTCCTTGTCGGGTTCAATCGGTAAGTGTGACAACCCGAGGACAGATCTTGCTGCCCATGAATACCGAGGGGGTGATGAAGACGACCTTTTTTGAGGTGGTGGATGGTGATATTAGCTATAATATCATCCTGGGGAGACTGTGGTTGCACGAAATGAAGGTTCTGTCATCAACATATCACCAGTTGTTGAAATTCCGAACTCCCGTGGGAATTAAACAAATAAGAGGCGACCAACCGGCAGCAAGGGAAATGAATGCGATATCAGTTTCCAGTAGCAAAGGGAAGGAGCACGCGGCATAGCAATTACCAGAACCGGCGCCTGCTTCTGAGCTGAGCGAAGTCAACCAGGGGAAGAGTCATCGAAATTCTATCAGGTACCAAGATATTTCCAGGTACTAGAAGAGACGGACGTAATAAAATCCACAGCGTAAGAACTTGAACAAGTCGCATTGTTCGAAAAATTCTTGGAGAGGAAGTTCCACTTGGGGACAGGACTACACCCCGAGCTCAGGTCTGGATTTATTGAATTTCTTAAACTTAATATCCATTGCGTTACGTGGTCACATGCGGATATGACAGGTATCCCGCCAGAAGTGGTTGTGCACAAACTAAGCCTGGATCCCTACATCCCTCCGATAAGACAGAAAAAATATCCTATTGCCGAGGTCAGGAAGAAATTCGTTAAAGAAGAGGTAACTCGTTTACTTGATATTGGTTCAATCCAAGAGGTAAAGTATCTTGACTGGCTAGCTTTCATAATAGTAGTTCCAAAGAAGAATAATAAGTTTCACGTGTGCATAGACTATAAGGATTTAAATAAGGTGTGCCCAAAAGACTCATTCGCATTGCCAAACATTGATCAAATGGTTGATGCGACGGCCGGGCAAGAGTTAATGGGATTCCTTGATGCTTACTCCAGGTACAACCAAATCAAGATGAACCCCGAGGATCAGAAAAAACTTCATTCATAACGAACTTTGGCACATATTGTTACAATATGATGCCTTTCGGGCTAAAGAACGCCGGAGCCACTTATCAACGGCTCGTAAACAAAATGTTTGAGAAACAAATAGGGAAAACTATGGAAGTTTACATAGAGATACGATGGTTAAGTCTTTGAATGCAAATGACCATCTGAAACACCTGCAAGAGACCTTTGACATCTTACGAAAACACAACATGAAGCTTAACCCCGAGAAGCGGTGCGTTCGGGGTCAGCTCCGGTGAGTTCCTAGGTTTTCCTGTGTCGCAATGGGGGATCGAGGTTAACCTTGATAAAATTAAAGCCATCGAAGACATCGGGGACCAGCTATCAAGCGTAAAAGAGGTTCAAAGACTAACGGGGAGACTGACTGCTTTGAGCAGATTTATTTCCCGGTCTTCGCAAAAACTGCCATCATTTCTTCGCACTTCTCAAAAAGAAGAATAACTTTGAATTAAAACTGGAATGTCAGCAGGCTTTGAAGGATCAGAAAAGGTATTTGTCAAGTTCTCCATTACTGTCAAAACCAGAGGAAGGCGAACAACTACTAATCTACTCAGCGGTCTCGGAGGTAGCGTAAGTGCTATTTTAGTCCGTGAGTACGAAGGTAGGCAATCTACTATTTATTATGCAAGTAAAATGATGACGGGAGCAGAAACTCGCTACCCAGATCTGGAAAAATTGGCTTTAACCCTCGTAGTCGCCGCTTGAAAGCTAAGGCCTTATTTCTAGTGTCACCTGATAGCTGTCGTGACCACTTTTCCCCTACGGAATATTCTTCATAAACCTGAACTCTCAGGTAGGCTGGCCAAGTGGGCCGTCAAAATTTGTGAATTTAACATAGAGTATAAACCTATGACTGCAATTAAGTTACAAGTTTTGGCCAACTTTGTGGCCAATTTCAGTTCGGGACTTTTGCCTTTGGCTACCAAAGAAGCAGTAATGGTGTCGGAATCGACTTCAAGAGTTTGGACCTTATTCATGGATGGAGCTTCCAATATGAAAGGGTTCGGGTTTGGCATAGTGTTAACCACGCCCTCGGGAGAAACCCTAAGGCAGGCGATAAGAATTTTTCCTCTGACTAACAATGAAGCGGAGTATGAAGCTTTGATTGCAGGGCTTGAATTGGCCCAGGGACTGGACTCCGAGGTCATAGAAATCAAATGCGATTCCCAATTGGTAGTAAATCAGATCTACGGGATCTTCGAAGCCAAAGAGGAACGCATGCAACAATACATAATGAAGGTCCAGGCTCTGCTCGCTCGGTTCCGGGAATGGTCAATACGCATATCCCAAGGGAAGAGAATGCGGAAGCAGATGCACTAGCCAACCTTGGATCGTCCACAGAGATGAAGGGATCAGACTCCGGTACGATAGTACAACTTATGCATTCGGTATTGGACGCGGATAGCTATTACGAGGTAAACATGACCAATTTGGTCTGGGACTGGAGAAACGAGGTTATTAACTATCTTGAGCATGGAAAATTGCCTAAAGATCCTACGGCATCTCGGGTACTACGCACTAAAGCAGCTCGATACAGCTTCAAGGGGGGTCAATTGTACAGAAGATCTTTCCAAGGCCCGTTCGCCCGATGTTTAGGAGCCTCCGAAGCTAATTATGCTATGCGAGAAGTCCACGAAGGAATCTTCGGAAATCACTCAGGCGCGGATTCCTTAGTGTTAAAATTAATTAGGGCAGGATATTATTGGCCCCAGATGGAGCAAGATGCCAAAGCTTATGTTCAAAAAAGTGATAAATGTTAACACTACGCACCGTTGGTACATCAACTGGCAGAGCCATTGCACTCAGTTTTATCACCATGCCCGTTCATGAAGTGGGAAATGGATATCGTCGGACCACTGCCACCGACCCCGGTAAGGTAAGATTTCTTTTGATTTTAACTGACTATTTTTCTAAGTAGGTTGAAGTAGGTCCTTATCAAAAGATCGACGAACGTGAAGTGGTAGATTTCTTGTGGGATAATATAATTTGCAGATTTGGGATACTAAAAGAGATAGCCTGCAACAACGGGCCGCAATTTATAGGCGCAAAGGTCACAAGGTTCCTTGAAGACTTGAAAACCAAAAGGATCACATCATCACCCTATCATCCAAGCGTAAACGGTCAAGCAGAATCAACAAACAAAGTGATTATACAAAATCTCAAAAAGAGATTGGAAGCAGCTAAAGGTAAATGGCCAAAAGAGCTGCTAGATGTATTATGGGCGTACCGAACAACGGCCAAATCGAGCATGGGGAGACTCCTTTCTCTCTTGTGTATGGGGAAGAAGCCCTGATCCCGGTGGAAGTAGGAGAGCCTACCCTGAGATATTTCCAGGCAAACGAAGAAGCAAAAATGAAGCAAAGTTAGTCAATTTGGAGCTGCTCGATGAACGCAGAGACTTGGCGCATATAAAGATGGTAGCCTAAAAGCAGAGAATAGAGAGACATTATAATCGAAGAGCCAAACTCTGTTATTTCAAAGTAGGATACTTGATTTTAAGGAAAGCAATTCAGAACACCCGGGAGCTCAATGCGGGGAAGCTAGGTCCAACATGGGAAAGCCCCAACTAGGTTTCAGCTGTCACCAGGAAAGGGTCATACAAGTTAGAAAATCAAGATGGAGAAAATTTTCCAAGCAATTGGAATGTGGCACACCTCAAGAGATACTATTACTGATGAGCCTCGCCTGTACTGAAAGTATGTGCTGCACCCTTTTTTCCTTCGTCCAGTCTCTGTCCTAATTGGATTGTTCTGGCAAGATTTTTAACGAGGCAGCAACCAAAAGCATACTATGAAGGAAGCTTCAGCAGCGGCAATAAGACCTTTAAATGACAAGGCACACAAGCAAAGAACCACTACGGAGCGGTTAGATAGTCTTTTGCTCAATAGCAAAATTCCTACCGGGAAGTAAAGTTTGCTGTCGAACAGAGATTACCCGACCATTCACAAGTGCAAGCCACTGGGGGATTATTAGATAATCTTTGGCTCGATAGCATAAATTCCTAAGGAGAAGTGAATTTTTCTATGGAACTGAAGATTATCAAGAAATTCACTAATGGAATCCTTGAAGGTGTAAAACTTCTAGTGCTCAAATTCGCATTTTTTGCATTCGAACACTGGGGGGAATGATATGAGGATACGGCAACAATGACTACCACATCGACCAGAATACGAAACCCGAAAACATAATTGTATTATCGGGATCAGGGACTGCGCGACCAGTCCCGTAGAAACAAGTTGTACAAGTTAAAGAAATAGCAATTTCTTTTTAGCACAATGAATGCTTATTTACTTTTGAAAATGGAAGGAATAAAGGAAATTCCTTTCATTTCTATCTTGTTTCTTGTCTGAACGATGAATTGATTTTATCATTTGAAAGTTGAACAAGTACTTCAAATGCTAGTGCCATAATGAACAGGAGACGTCCTCTTCAAGAGCATCGTAAACATAAGAGGTCCCTCTCTTATGAAACCCTCATGTTAAAGGGTTGATTTTGGAAGAACCTATACCCAGAATCCAAATACTACCGGGGAAAATACACCCGAAGCCTGAGATATCTCAACGCGGAAAACTGACAAGAATACTTAAACAAAAAGGACGGAAAGAGCAAAAATTTTGCAAATACTTACACAAAAAGTACGCAAAGAGCAAAACTTGCACAAATACTTAAACAAAAAGCACATAAAGAGAAAAACTTGCATGATACTTGAACAAAAAAGTGCTTATATTCACAGCCAATGTGCCAAGTAGCACAAATACAAAAGCATTGAAAAGAAAAGAAAGCAAAAACTAAGCTACTGCATCTCTGAACCCCGGGGGAAGAGAAGCATCTGCACTCCCAGGAAAAGTGGGTGGATCTGTCGTCGGCCCAATACTTTGGCCTTTATCATTTTGGCCTTCACCATCATCAACTTCTTCTTCAGTTCCCGAGAACTTAGAACTGGGACCACAAGAGTCGGTAGCATCAGGCCGGACCGAAAGACCCCTTTTGGCAGTTGACTCCAGCTCACAGACCTTAGCGATTTCCGCATCAAAGTCAATGACACCTGCTTTAGCCTCTTCCAAGGTTTTTCTCCTCATGCTATACATAGCATATGTTTTTTCAACAACGAGGGAAGCCGCTCGCTACTAGATTTCTTCTTTAAGTCGGTCGACCTTGGCAGAAAGGTTATCCCGCATGAATCTAGTAGATAGGAGACTGACGTCAAGCACGCGGGCAGTGGAGCTGAAAACTCTATTATGCTTGATGGTCCTTATATGCTTCTCCTCTAACGGGGCATACTTCACCTCGGCAATAGTAATCTCTTCAGTTTTGGAGTTTAAGGCTGCTTCCAAATTGTTCATCTTTCTGCAGTGGCAGCCTCGCGATCTGATGCAGAAAGAATAGGATTATGGACCTCAACCCATTTGGCCTTAGTTTCTTCAAATTGTGCCCTTAACGGAGCGACCTCCTGGCTAAGTGTCACTACTTCTTGCTCGCTTTGCTGCAACCGAGCATCCAACTCAACAACCTCAGTAGCTCGTACTCCCAGTTCTGAGAGGCGAGTAGCAGTTTTGTCTCGCTCGGCCAAAAGTCGATTCCGCTTGGAGGTAAGTTCCTCCTTATCACGAATCAACCGTGCTATCACAAAGATAGAAAAAATAATAGAGAGGACAAAGGCTATACCATCGTTGCGTTGTGCATGGCATTGTTCAACAAAAACTTAAGAGAGAGAGTTTGTATCTTATCCTTATCTTTTACTGAAGCCAAAGGCTTCAGATAGTTAGCAAGTTCCATCGGCCGGAATAACAGATGGCATCCGGTAGAGACCGAGAGGGTGACACTCCTTCTCCTTTGGGGATCTTCGGATGGGACAACATAATTTTGCCCCAAATTCCCATGAACTGAGGACTGAGGAAAAGGGACATCCTCCTCTCGGGAAACTGCGGCCGGTGGAGATGATATAGCAGTTGCTGGTGGCGAAGGCTAAGTTGGAGAAGAGGGAAATGAAGTAGATAGCGTTGTAGGATGAGAAGCAGCTGCAGAAAATGTAGTGCTAGTTGTTGGTTGCTCGTTAACCGAAGACAGAAGGGACCCGGTACTCAGACTCACAGTACCGAGCGCGAAAACTGGGACTCAGAAGCGTGAGTTAGCATCTTCCATCATATCGAACTCCCCCCCTCCCCCCAAGAGTGCCGAGGCATCATCCTCGGTTGGTGTAACTACCTCAACGGATTGAGCATTCCATTGAGCTAATGAAGGTCATCGTCTTCTATGTAAAGAAGCCCCTTCATCATTGGCTCCTCCATCACTGTCGATCACCACGATTTCTGGGACCGGCACGGGCGCGGCGCTCACGACATTCGGGGATGACTCAGGCGTTGCATTATTTTCCCTTTTATTTTTTTCCCAAGCCACGGTGGAACGTCTCTTTTTTGGTTGCTTGTTCTCCGACCAGAGACTCTAAGAAGAAGCACTTGCACCAGAAGCAGGCTCGGAGACACATGTTAAGGTAAAAGCCTCCTGCAGTAGCCTCGATGCATCAACAGGATCAACCAAAACGTCCTCCGTGAGGACAACAAATGAACCCTGGGGTAGACCTGAATTCAACAAGAGAAAGAGGTTAATCAACTTTCTTATACGAAAGGGAAAAACAAGATGAGTTTAACCTTCCATGATTTTTGGCCTTCCACCCATATTTAAGGCTAGTTCTTTCCACGTACTGGTCTCGGGCATAGTAACATTCAAAATCTTTTGGATCCACTGCTCCAAGCCTTCGACCCTCGGTGGAACCTATCGAGTTGCTGAAATAAGTGAAAGAAGAGGAATCAGTAACAGCATGGGATGATCTTTAGCTAGAAGAAGAAACAAATGATGAACTTACAAGTACGGTTCCGTAATTCTGGAAAGGATGAAGTCGTGGCCGGACTGATGTCCCCGGTGGCAACTGCAACGAACCGTTCCATTCACCCACGGTTGTTGTCATCATGCATGCTTGCTAGTATAGCATGGTGGTTACGTTTGCTGAAATTTTTCATTCCCCCACGAAAAATCATGGGGGAATAAATGTTCATTAATCGAGCTAGGGTTAGCTCCTCTCTCGTCTCCTGGCACAGACACCGAAGACAAGCGACTGTCCTCCACACATGAGGACTTACTTGTGTCAGGCATACCTGGTAACAGATGCAAAACTCCACAATAACGGAGTCAAGTTCCACACTCAAAGAGAACAGCCCCAAAGTGAAGGGATACGTATAAAAATACATGAAACCCTTCTTGGATAAGGTTATCTGCTCCGCCATATCAGGAGCGATAATGTCTAAATCTTGGCAATGGCAGTCTTCCTTCACTGCAGGAATACTGGAAGGACGGATGGGAGAATGGTACACGCCAACGGCCCGTGTACGAGGGTTAGCGGAAGGATACTTCTCTTCGAAGTATTTAGTTGTGACAAGACTTCTTGGGATGATGGTGCTCACCGTTAGAGGAGCAGCATTATCAGCTTTACCTTTATTTTTTGAAGAACTAGGGTTTCTGGAAGAAGAGGCCACTTTTATCAGAAGAGAGAAAAGGATTTTTACTAAAGAAGAAGATTTGAAAAAGTTAAAGACAAGTATGAGTCAAGCAAAGAGAGTTCGAGAGTTTGGAAAGTTAAGAAGTGTAAATGGAGAAGTTTGATGCATATAAGTAAAGGAATATACGGCTAAAATCGTGATTATAATTACCTCGATAACTGAAAAAAGTGGTACTGAATCGTGGGATGACGCGTGTTCGGGGCATTAAGTACGGAGAGACGTACGTCTAATCAACCGTCAGAAACTTTCCAAAGGGGATCAGAGAAGTTTTCGCCAAAAAAGGTATCTCTACCAATTTCCTGGTGACACAAAGGTATGCCACCAGAAAGTAAGGGGACTATCTGTATAGGGTAAAATATGTTCATATTAAATGACCGCATGAGAAAGCGACAAGTGGAGCCGAAGACAGTCGGGTCCGGAGAAAACGATCTCGTTTGTTATCGAAGAGAATGATGTTCGTAAAGGCAAGATAAATGCCTGTCACCTGATAGCATTTAATGGGGAATATTCTACAGCATTAAGTATATGATCCCTTACAGAGAATATGGCATTCACTGTCTACCGTTATACATTGTTCAATGGTCCTCATAATTGGTATTAAAGAGGGGCTTGATCCTAAGACCTTGTTCCTTAGGTGCAACTATAAATAGTGAGTCATATTATCATTGTAAAGGGTGGACGAATTTTCTGACAAGCATACACTATAATTTGTTCAAAGCTCATTAATATTTTACTTTCTTGCTCATTTATATTGTTCTTACTTCCTCCGGAAGCTTTGTTCCCGGGCTTATCTCTATTGTCTTATCTCGATTTGAACAGTAAGTCTTACATTTTTGTCTAATTCATTTATCATTTTAAGATCAAATCGATTCGCTTGTATATGAACCACGTATAAATTCAACTGTATCATTTTACGAGTAAATAGTCACCAAAAAAATATATAATTGTATATAATTGTCCAATAAATGGGATATTAATCTCGAAAATGAGACAAATTGGCTACTGTAATATGTTAAAATACACTTGTGGTTTAAACAAATATACAATATCAGTATATATAAGTTAAATATTTTTCTATTTTTCCATGATAGATAAGTCCTCCCAAGTTAATATTTGACTCTATGAAGAGGATTGTGAGGAAAATCTAGAGCTTGTGGTTTGTTTAAGTAGGTAACTGAAGACCGCAGTTGAGAGAAGACACCAAGAAGAAAGACTTAGAAAACTCTACTGACAAAAAAAGAGACGACTTTGACCGTGCAGAATAACAGAGTGTAGAGAAGTGTAGAGAAGTGAGTCAGTGACTATCGTATAATCGTTTTTATTTTTCCCCTACTCTTCCTATGGAAAAGGAAACTATATTTGGAAGTCAAAAAAGAACTTAATAGAGATAGTTCAACCGAAGATTCTTGACAGTGGAGTCTTCCACTTCGTCAAATGAAATGCGGAGTAGTTTCGTCCTTGATATATTTTCTAAGGTATTTTCTTCTCTTTGAATTTTTTATCTAAATTGCCTCCTCTGAGTTTTCCTTATGTTTTCTTCGTGTTTGACGCCAGAAAAGGATGGACAATTAAAATCAAATCCGGTTGCATCTCTCTTCTTCTCGTAAAAAGCATTCTTTTTTATGGTTTTACTCTAGTTTAATACTCTTGGAAAAGTGACATTGTATAGCTGCTGTAAAAATAATAGTCAAAAGAATATATAAAATTTATATATATATATACACATACATTCTGTATATTATATTCAAAAATTATATAAATTTTATATACTTTTTCGACTATCGAATATAAATAGTTTCTGGTACGGGCTAAAAGTGATGATGAGATTATGGACTAAGGACCAGAATGACACGTGTTCTTCTTTTCTCAATACCTGTATTCTTGTTTTCACCATTTTTATTCTACTTTTTATAAAATAATAATAGATATGAGATTAAGGACTAGAGTTAAACTATGGAAAAAGATGCTTTTATAAGAAGAGGAGAAATGCATTTGCAATATGGAAGCATCTTAGCGTTTGATTTTATTTAGCGGGTAAATTTTATTTTTAGTAGGTTAGGCTGGCTGTATGGGTGAATTTTTTATGTTTTTCTTGGGCGTTAATTATTTTATTTGGTCTAAATATATAAAAAATCTATATTGACTGCCACGTCATATTTTTTTATCAAAAAGTTTGATAATTTCGGTTGAGTGACTATTTGTGTGCAGTAAGAATAGTTGAGTAACTATCTTGTTACAAGTGAAAGAAAAATAACGTTAGTCCATAATTTTAGATCGTTGAATGCTCATCTGAGTTATGAACTACAGTATCGAAATATTTAATAGAAAAGTTTATTTGTTTACTGATTAATCGAAGAATGCGAGACATGTACATATCTATTCATATATCTAGACAAAGATTTATCAATAAGCATGATTATGTGATATGTACTCTTACTTTAATATCTAACTATTAAAAATTAAAATTCTAAATTTGGAATAATACCGAGTGCAAATATATTTTACTTGAACTGAATTAGCTTTTGCCGGGGTATATATCTATAATGTAAGAAATTGAAATAGGTTTCTAGGAACTGTGTTTTCTTCTTTTGTTTATTTCATCTTTTCTAGATTTCGAGAGTGAAAATAGACCCGTAAATAGTAGAGGAGAAAACAGTACAAGAATTTAGGAAAATATATGGGACTGAATATTGCAAAATTTAGACAACAACTCAAAACAAAATGTAACTCATCATATATATAATTCTATTCACTGGAAAAGAAAAGAAGAATAAATTGCTTCTAAGTTGATTATAAAATATAAGAAACAATTTTATGGGCAAGGATATGTAAAATCTTGGAGAACAATGTCATGCAATTGAAACGAACGTATTAACATGAGTTTTATCCGAAGCTTAGAATCTACAATAAAGACAAACAGCCTCAGCTCCTATCATAAACAAAGGACGTAGCAACAAAATGCACTCTATTTATTTAACAGCCATGTCACCCGGAATAATCATGACAACATATGATATATTTATCTGACTTTAACTTCTTTATTATACTTCCAATATATAGTTATTTGTTACATAATCATATATGAGTGACGTACATCAAACAAGTAATTGCCTATACAAAATCTAATAGTTTAACAAATAGAAGATTAAGCTAAAGAGTGTACGGGAAGAAGAAAATAGCAGAGTGGAGTATGAGGGGACCATTGATCGTTTGCTGTAGCTTTTAGGAATTAACTTGAACGAATGCATCAGCAGCATATTCGTGAAAGAGTGAAAACAAAATTGAGCGTGCACATACTATCAAGTTTCACTCTTTTTGTTTTTGATTAACTTGTTTAAGAACAAAAACACCAGTAGTTATCAAAAATTCATCGTGGTAATCGTCATTTAGATTAACAAGAAGTGACTAACATCCTAATGCCTGTCAATCTTTCAATTTGTAAGCTCATGAGTAGCCCAGCAGCCATCTTGGAATATCACACCTAGGGGTGGCAATTTAAGCCCAAACCCATTCAATCCGTCCAACCAAGTGAAATTCAAAAATAGTCAGATTTATAAGTGGTAATTGAAAAATAACCACAGTTAAAAAGTAATCAAAATTTAGCCACTTTTAGTGTAAAGATAAATCTGAACAAAAATACTGTTCAAAATCCGAAAATATTCCAGCATAATATACTGGAGTTCGAATTTTTTACATGTGAACTTCCAGCATAATATATTGGAGTTCTAGCATAATATGTTGGAAGTTCATACATACGTGCTCCAATCTCCGATATATTATGCTGGAACTTTCCGTGTTGCAGCAATTCCAGCATAATATGCTGGAAGTTCATACATAGGTGCTCCAGTCTCTAGTATATTATGTTGGAACTTTCCGTGTTGCAGCAAAATAGTGGCTATTTTTCAATGACTTTGCAAAACGCTGGCTATTTTTCAATTACCAGTCCGAAAACGGGCTAGCCCGTGCTATTTTAACCGTCTAACCCACCCAAGGTTGGACCAGTTATTGACCTGCTCATTGTTGAACTCAACCCATCTTGACCCATCATCGCAGCTCATCTAAAGTTGGACTAATTTTTAGCCCAAATAGATCCATGAGTAACTTTGCTAAAATAATTTTAAAATAATTTTTTTTTTATTTGATATGTTATATATGATCATAACAAAAGAAAAAAAAGATCTTATTTGGTAATTAAACAATTCATAAGAAAACAAAACACATTAATTAAAAGTTTGGTAAGAGTTGGCGGGTTGGGTTATGACCTAAATTTTAGCCTATTTTGATCCCGGTCATCTTAGCCCAAATAACTTTTAGGCGGGTCATTGACCCATCTATTTATTGACTTAACTTATTTTGATCCGTTAAAAATTAGTCCAACCCGCCCATTTGATAATAAATACTTATATCATATGCTGTGATGATTAGTTGTGATAAATGAAAGGATAACTCCATATGCTGTGATTCACACCCCCTCTATCTCAGTGGCGGATGCAATTATTAATGGGTTTGCAAATTTCACAAAACTCAATTGGTTGTTCGCAATTTGAATTGTATTATTGCAAAGTAAAGACCAAGGCGCTTCGGTCTGACAAATCTTTTGCCCTTACACTCTTAACAATTTTCTTTGTTGCACTCACTAACCTTCTCTCTTGCATTTCTTTCTTAATCACACTTTTGGCTTGCTTTCACTCATCTTAAAAATCTGTTGCAGTCATACTCAAGCTAGCAATTCTCTTTGTTGCTCTCACCTTCGATCTCGCACTTCTTTCTCGTCACACATTTCCTGCTTGCTTTCGCTCTTACTAATTGCTTGCGCTCAGTTCTTACTTGAGTACCCCCACAACTCAAATAGTCAAATGGACCACCTTTGCTTATAGGTGGTGATGGAAGAATTTAGTGAAGTAATATTCTAGAATTATACCTTCCACTCTACAATATTTCTAGACTTCGCAGTCTCAGATGAATTTAGATGTATATGAACAAGTTCGGTCAAAATGTGTTGAGTGATAGAGTCATATGTAACCAATCCAAGGTCATAAAACAGTTTAAAAAATTACTACATCCAATTAGCAATATCTTTCTTTACTAAAAAATATGAAAATGGATACACACATCTACCCTACACACATTAGTTGAGTTATTTTTCAAATGTATTCCAACTTAATCTTTTTGACACGTCTATTTGGGCTTATAAGCCTCTTGTGACCCGTTATTAATAGTCCAACCCAACAAAACTCGAGCAGTTACATGAATTGTAATCAAACTGACATTATATTCCTAGAGAAAGAGACAGTCACACAATAAAAATGGAATACAAAGGAAGCAAATACGTGAATATGGTTAGTCAATAATTAACCACAAGAAGTTTTTCTATTTCAATCAGATGTCGTTCAAGTATGACCAAAGTTGGTCGAGTTCTAGCAAGCTACAGCTTCATTAAGTAAATTATTAGGTTGAATACACCCTGCAGAAAAATGTATGATGTGTTACTATCTCAGGATTAGAAATTGAACACAGAAAGAGCAAAAAGAATATCAAAGCTCCACAGTAATGAAAGTAACCGAACAAACAATGACTAGTTTTTAAATAAATCGACCATTTTTTTCTAAAATGTAATATGAGGAACCAGGACGAGGCATCGGAGGAGTCTTCAGAAACAAACAGTACACATAAAGGAGTGGCAAATATACGCTTTGCAGAAATTCAAAGCATGGTAACAAACATCTTAGCTGGACTCCTACCTCTACAACAAGGTTGGAAGATGGCATTGGAAAAAAAAAAAAAAGAGTAATTTCCCTAGAAATAAATGTAGATTCCAAAGAAGTCTTAACGATGGTTGAAATAGGAAACGACATATAGTCACATATCATCTCTGGTTGCAGTTATATATCTACTTGAGAGCTTGGAAGGCTGCACATAAACCGCGACTATAGGAAGGGAATCAAGTGGCAGATAGTTTGGCAAAAAAAGGAACTAATTAAGCTAAGATACATATATGATAAACTTTTGTATATCATGACCCCCACCCTGTTTTGTTGTGCAGCAATAATATGTACAAGATATATTATTGTGCCATTTCTCTGCACATATGACATGAAATCGCTAACTTTTGCCTCTTCCGGATTTGAGCACTGATCTCCCATGATTTTTGTCCCACTTTATTGACGGCAAGGCCACAAACATTAGTCTTACACTTGCATATACATTTGTCAAATTACCAGGATCAATGATCATAGGACTTTGGCAGCTTATCATTTGAATTATTTTTTTGAGTATTGGGATTCAATAATTCAACCTTCAAATCGTCACTTTTGACAATTTTGAAGTTTAAAAAAGAAGTCAAGACAAGGTCAGCCAAAATATACTGTACTAGATTGAAACCTAGAAACTACAAAGTTTTGGTCACTTACTTGAAACTCCGTTCATTTCCAGTAAGGTGTCACGTTCAGTATTGACCTGGGAATTTGTCTCACTTTGGTCTTTACCATTGTCTGCTTCGGTATTGACCTGAGAATTTTTCACACTGTAGTCTTTTACACCATTCTCTGCTACGGAATTGACCTGTGACTTTTTCACACTTTGGTATATTTTACCATGGTCTGCTTCTTTATTAACCTGGGAGTTTTTCCCATTATTGTCTTTTTCACCATTGTCTGCTTTGTTCTCCAGTGATTTTGTGCTCCTAGGAGCTATAACAAGAACACAAATAAACTTATCATGCAATGCGATTTCAAAGGCTTTAAAATAGAGTTATTAGTGTTTTGTTCATGTGCTCTAAGCCTCTAACTTGTGTGTTCTGTTATTTCATCCATTTGTTTCAATGCTTTTAAAATATTCTAATAGTGTACTTTAACATGTCGTAGCTAACAAACTGTTTATTTACAGGGTTACTACTTTCACCTTTTATAAATGATTACCTGTAATGTTATTTTTAGGTGACTTGATTACGCTGTAGTTAAACTCACAAGTAAATCCAATAGAAAAGAGACCACTCTTACCTCGAGGGGATACATTTCCAACAAGTTGAACCTCAATGTTGCAGTCTTGGTGATTCCCTTCATGAGAAACAGATTTGTGAGACCCACAATCACTACCATTGCTACATTTCACGTCGATCTGGTGCTCAACGTCAGAGTTATAAGCACCATGTGATAAAGCCTTGTAAGAACCCCCGTTATACACTCCATTAGACGTTGAGGCGTAGCAGTTGACTTGACATGTAGGCGCATTTGATAAAGCCACGTAAGAACCCCAGCTATGCGCTCCATTAGACGTTGAGACTGGACATCTAGCTGCATTTGGTAAAGCCTCGTAAGAACCCTTGTTATCCACTCCATTAGGCACTGAGGCATAGCAGTTGACTGGACACCTAGGCATATTTGATAAAGCCTCGTAAAAACTCCTGTTGTCCACTCCATTAGGCGCTGAGGCGTAGTAGTTAACTGGATGTCTAGGCGTATAGCACTGTATCTGTGCGGGCTGTGAGACCGATATATTTGTGCCAGAATAATTAAACGGAATACTCTGACGAGGTACCATAGCAGGATTGACCAAATAGTAATTATAATTAGGAGCATAAATCCCATTAGTATTCAAAACTGGCACCAATACATAGCCTGAGTTTGTAGAATAAGAACTGTAAGTGCAAGTATCCATAACCCTCCTTTCCTTTGGCATGGCTTTCTTTACCTCAACAAATTTGTTATTCAACATGTGAAATCTCCTCTGTAACACATTTGTTACAGCTTCCTCTGAATCATAGGTGATAAACCCAAATCCCCTAGGCGCATTGGTTTCTCTATCATAGATAATTTTTGCATCTTCAGTTCTTCCAAAACGCTCAAAATATTGTTTAAAATCTTTCTCTGATAAATACTGAGGCAATCCCCCAACAAAAATCTTCTTCCTGTGACTTTTACTAGTTTGTTGGCATTCTGAACAACGCTGGCTTTGAGACTTTTCACCTTTGGGTCTTGCCAATGAAACATCAACCTAGAATAATCACCGTAGAGAAAGTATATAAGAGGGAGAAGTAGTAAAAAGCAGAAGAGAAATATCGTAAAAGAGAGAGCATGGAATAGGGAGAACATTAATGCAACATGGCCAATCGATGATATTTTAATTTCCTTGAATAGTTTTCATCCCAAAACTAGATAACAGTTCAATAGTTCATACGAACACTAGCAGGATAAAATATAGTGAAGCTATAGGAGTGTAACTTGCCGTAGATTTTAGACACTAAACATATTCCCTTGGTACTGTACGAGGATCAAAACACGTAATTTTCGTGTGAATTTAGGCATATATAGACTCCCTTTGTACTGTACGAGGATCAAAACACCTAATTTTCGTGTGAACTTAGGCATATATAGATTCTTCAAGTTCTTAAAAATAAAAGTCACATATTTAAAAGATACATGAAAAGTACTCTATCTAAGTAGAGATAGTTGATTTAATTCAATCATAGTGTTGGTTTCACTTTCAGTAGTATACGAATCTGTCCTTGTTTGTGTAATGTTTGTGAATTAGTGAGATATCAGTTACTTCCACAAGTATTGCTCAGAGAAGCAAAAACTGCGCATTCATATATGGTTGCAGATAAAACAACCGCATAAACAAAATCACATGACGAACTAGCTAGCGCATAGTTAAGACAAGTAACTTCTACGCACTAACAGTGTATTAATATATATATATATATATATATATATATCTTTTACACCACATCCGCCCACCTTTCGTGACATAAAAAATAAGACAAGTAATTTGCCATAACGGAAAAAAAAAAAATACACTGCATGTGGATATAAGTTAAATCCGAAAAGAAAAGTAGAGCAGTGCATTACCGTTCTTCCAAGAATAATATGTTGATCTTGAAGAAGCTCATCAAAAACAGAAGAATCAGCAAAGGTAACAAAACCAAAGCCTTTTCCAAAACCTGTCTCCCAAAGTTTAGGTATTTCTGACTTGACCACTTCTCCATAGCGACTAAAGTGCTTTTTAAGTGTCTCTTCAGTTGTTTCCCACGATATTCCACCAACAAAAATCTTCCCTTGTTTTACAGTATTCTCCATTAATAGATGATCAAAACAATATAATATTGCTCAAACTGTAAAAACGAAAAGTTAAAACAGTTTAACCTCTGTGCACTAACTCTGCAAGCGAGGTAAGAGGGTTGAGAAAAAAAGGGGATATTGTCCTTTGTTTTTGAGTTTGTTCTGAATTATAGTTAGTAGGAGTACATAATATATAATTATTACTCCTCGCTCATTAATGGAGAATTGGAGTTTGGTTTGGAGTGTATAATCAATTTATAGTATTTGCACTCTCCGATTATTACGAGGAAACCCGCTAATTACAGGGGTTATTTTTGGGCCTATATCCAGATATCCCTAGATTTCCGCTTGTTTACACTTTCTTCTCTCCCTCCGTTTTCTCCCCTGTGTTATGTACTCAAAATATACAGCAGGTTCTTCTTCTAGGAAGGGAAATTTCCATTAGTACACGGTAAAATTACTATGATTAAAAAATTTAATTTCTTATATATTGTTTTATTTCTTTAGAAAAATGAAATCTATAGAGTTTTTGATAAAAATTACATACGAGGTACTACAGATAATAAAGTTTCATTCATGATCAAACATATCGAAAACTGTTTTAAGAAATATATTAAAACATTGAACTATTCAAATCATAGTGCCATATAAGTAGAATAGAGGTATATATGAACAGTCTAATGGTGTCTATGGTAATAAGGTATCAACTATTGTTTGTTTCTTTCATTAATCATATGCAGTTATGCACTGTGATGTGTGGTTTTTTTGTCTTCCACAAAACAAAGAAGTACTATTATTAACTAGTATCATGAGGAGACCCGTCAATTAAAAATTTACTAGTATCATGAGAAGTAATATTATTAACTAGTATCAGGGTCATAATTAAGTGATAAATTAATATGAGAATATGTATTAATTAATTGTATGATAATCATGTTTGTGAAGATAGATATTTAGAGTTAACTATATATTAACTACAGTTTATGTAGTATTTTTATTGTTAGCGTAACCATCCGATGCCGACAGATATTTAGAGGAAATAACGTAAAGTGGCTATTTGGACCAACTTAGTTACCCGGTTTTGCCCATCATAGACTTCGTTGCAAACATTGCCTTTCCCCTTTCAACGATAAATTTGAAAATCCCAACTTTTCTGTGAAACCTAACCCCATTGCTTTTTGGATTACAAATTTCTCCACCATTTCACATCGCTTTCTTATTATATTTTGTCTTATTTTGGAACTGATTTGAGGTACTTGGGATTCAATTTTTAAATACTCAATGGTTGAGCTTGAAGCTCTTTGAATACAAAATTTCAAATTGAAGATTTGTTGTTTGATTCGAAAAGAGTGTTTCCAAAATATTATCTATAGTACTTTTGGGAGGTTTATAATGATATTTGGTTATATTTGAAGTTGATTTGAGGTGATTGGGATTATATTTTTGAAGACTCGCCATTGCCGAACTTAAAGTTTTTTAATCTGAAGGAAAACACAGTTATCCAACAATATACCGTTATAGTATACGTTATAGTATAAAAGTATATTGCTATATTACAATTTAGTGCAATATACTTCAACAATATATAATTTTGCAATAGTATATTGTAACAGCATACAAATCTATAATAATCTACTACAACAATATACATTAATAGTATACACTATACTGCAACAGTATACTTTGACTGCTATTGTTTGAATCATGTAGGTGCTATTGAACAAAGCTAAAATCGTAGTTATAGTCTGAAATTGATTGCTGATAATTGAAGAATTTGGTCCACCATTGAAGGAGCTTTGGAAGCACTTGATTTGGGAATTAAAGACTTAATAGTTGTTTGGATTGTAAATTTAGATGGGTATTATTAAAACTTGTTGTAAATGTTTAAGAATTTGAATTTGAACTTTAAGTTCATTTAGAGATGATTTGAAGTTGGTTTGGTCGAATATCTCAAGCTAAAAATATGCTCTACGATCTCCATTTGTGAATTTTCTATTGCAGTTCTATAGAATCTGGTAAGGCTCTGTTTGGTTTCTTCGAAATGGTGGTTGCTTTCAGCTTCTTTGAGCTTAAATAGATATTTATTATAAATATTTAATAGATAGGATTCTTTTTGGGTATAAACCGATAATCTTTTTAATATTTTATAGGTATTTATAAATTTTCGGAATTTTTACCTAGCTATATTATAGTAGAAACCTATTTATCACCTTTGTTTAGGTTCCTTATTAATTACTTTGTATATCTATATTTACAAGTTATATACAAACCAAAAAAATTCAAGATCCCTTAATTTTAGCCTGTCATTACATGACACTCATCCCCCATTTCCAATAACCCTCCCCTACGTTTAAGATTTTTTTTTTTTCTGTCTTTCTTAATAATCACCCAAAATCTCTTTTTTATTTTTATCCCCC
>MCJB01012474.1:175338-196711 GCA_002018475.1 Nicotiana obtusifolia
CACACACACACATTTCTTTTCCTTTTCCAAATATTTTCAAATCCAGTTTCTCTCTTTCTTACTAATCATCCAAAATCTCTATTTCTTATTGATACAATGCAGAAGAAATTCGGAATATCACTCTAAAATCAAGTTGTGGGTAAGTTTTAAATCTTGTTTTCTTTTGTTCTAAAATCTTTATTGTATGTGACTTGTATATGATACATCAATACATAAAACAATACTCGATACAATACTAGTATAATTAATACGATTTGTATTAGATTTTTAGTGTAGAGTTGTGATTGAAACTTGTAGAAGATGAAGATCATAATTGTATCACAATTTTTCAAAAATATATCGCGATTGTATTATGATTGTATATGTAATCGTAATTGTTGCAGGAATTGTATTATAAATGTATGATAATAGTATATTCATTGTATATTGTTACGAGCTATTGTGAGTTCGTTCACGGTTTGTCTCACAAATATATGATAATTGTATAATAATTTATTAGTATTATATCAGGGTTTTTTTTGGGTATTAATGTACATGATACATGTTAGATACAATTGTGGTACAAGTATGATACGATTATATTTTAGGATTGATGTTCTGATACAATTAAAATACAATTATGATACAGTTATCATACAATTCCTTAATATTTCTTCATTTTCAGTGTTCTCCAGTCTCCCAGCAAAAGAACGATACAATTGACGATTTTTTAATAATATAAAGTTGCCAGCAATAATGGGAAGAAAGAAGATGGAGATTCTTGGCGTAAATTAAGGGATTTTGATGTAAAAGAAAATAGGAGAGAGAAGAGGAAAGGGGAAAAAAAGGAAAGGATGTAACTGAATTCCGGGGTGGGAGCCTTTTAAGAAAAGGCTATAATTGGAAAAAAGAAAAAAAAAAGAAAAAAAAAAGGCACTAACAACGGGGTGGTAGTCTTTTAAGGAGCAATATATACAATTTGTAAGAAAAATCTAGATACTTATTAAAAACTACAAAACATAGAAAATATAGGTCAAAAAATTTCTAATATGGTGTAGCTAGGTAAAAATCCCTAAATTTGAGGAATTTTCAGAAATTATTGTTTAGTGATATTAACTTCCTATAGCTACTATATACATAATTACTTTCTATAGCTACTATTCAGTTGTTACAGTAGTGTATTTGTTGTATTCGAAAGTCACCTAAAAAACAAGGGGTTACAGCTATACGCGACTGCATTCACATGTATTCGCACCATGTATTCATGAATACAGTAACAAAAATCACCTTAAAAATAGGTCTGTCCAGCTGTCTAATAACGAAAATAGAATCAATTAGTGTGATACACTCCTAATATAACTCAACAAAATCAATTCTAACACGCTTCATTATCAATCCAATTAATTAGAATGATTTTTTAGACGCTAAACACAAGCCTACTGTCTGTATTTAGTTGAATATAACTGTTGTATTTACCTGTTGTATTTAGTGCATTTCAATATTATTTTTTACTGTTGCATTCAATAGATTCAATGTTTGTATTTACTGTATTCACTATTTTGTATTCAGCGTATTCAAATGTATTTGTATTGACAGTATTTTAGTTATTCCCGATACATATTATTACTGCTGCATTCAATATATTTCATTGGTTGTATTCAGTGTATTTTACTGTGTTTCATTGTATCTTAAAATTAAATGTATTCACTGTTATATTCTATTCCATTTCAATGTTTGTATTCAGTGTATTTCAATATTTATATCATGTATTCATGCATACTGTACAAACCTTAAAAAAATACAAACCTTTGAAATACATAAATACAGGCAAAAAGTAATGTATTTATACAAAAAACAATGTACTTGAGTGAATTTGTACATAACACAATGCATTTGTATTTTGCTATAAAATATAAAAGGTAGCTACAGAAAATAATATTTTAAAATAGTTTTGGTTTATAAAAAATAGGGTATATACCTTTGCTATAGGAGGTAAAATTTTCTAATGTTTATTGAGGTATTATCACTTTTAACCCGCACCAGAAACTATTACCGAAAAAGAGTATAAAATTCGAATAATTTTTTGTATATAACATACAAAATGTAATTATATACAAAAAAATATATATTTTTCGACTATTATTTTAAGAGCAGCTATATAGTGTAATTTTCTCATATTTTATTGTCTATTATATTACCAATCCGCTTTTATTTAAGGGAAATTTGTATTATGACATTTCGATACTTTTTATACCTCAAGTTTTACAATTTAATTCAATAATGATATATTTTCTAAACATGTCACTTTTAATTAATTCGAAACTTTTTTGATGTCGATTTAAACTTTGAATTTTGACTCCAAACAGTCGAAACCATCAATAATCTTCTTCAAATTTGCATTTGCACATCGCCTCGTGTTTCCAACAAATCTCAACACACACACACACACACACAAAAAAAAAAAAAAAAAGAAAAAAAAAAAGCAAAGAGTATCTTTTGGTGTTTCTGGGTCTTCCATTTGAGACGAAGATACCATCCCCTACTACGTTGCCATGGCTTCCACATTGATTTTGCCCTTCTAGTAAATATCTATGCATGTTCTGAAGATGTGGTGGATGTTACAACTCGGAAGCATTATGATGAACATTAGTGGTGATTTGGCTATAATATGTTGGGCCTACAGCTGCTAAGTCTATCTTTGGCTAAAATACAGCTAATACTTCTAGCAGTAGTATATTATATATATGTGCCAGTGTCCGCAAAATAAACCACGATGATATTAAATTTTACCAATTACGACACTTGTGATATTTCATTACTAGATTTATAATATACTTGCATACTTCTTGAAATTTGCTATATATAAGCTATTTACCTCTCACTTTCCTTCTCATATTGGTTATATAACATTTAGTAACGACTGCCAGATTTACAACATAAACAAGGAGAAACTTAAATTCTATATGTATCCACTTCCCTTGGAATAAAAATGAACACCTTTTAGGCTTTATACAACAGGAACTTTGCAGCAAACATCAAAGATATCTTCCATCGGAGCGTGGTCACCTGTTCCTTCATCCTTCCATGCATACAACAATTGCTTCCCTTTGAAGAGAAACATCCCTCCCTGATTATGAATATACAAATGAATATTACTACCTTACACTAAGGGCTCTAGAGCAATCATGATTATAGAAGTGCCAAATGAGCGGATTTAACTACATCTGGGCGGGTTAAAATGGGCCAAAACAATAAATGGGTTGGATCATAATCCGCTCAATGTTTTCTTGGGCCAAGATGAGCATATCAATTTGGATTAAACAATAAGTCATGACCCTGAGTCGTCCAACTCAAAATCATTTTTCATTGGTCTGCTTGTTCTTTTATAATTTGTTTAATTGGATCAAACTAATAAAAACTTTTACTTTTATTTATCATCACTATAAAACAAATCAAACTCAAAAAAAGCTTGTTTTTCTATGTTCTGATAACCTTTTTTTATGGGCCAAGCTTCTACTTGAGCCGACTTAGGCTATACATGCAGTCCAAATTCCCAACATTTAAGATGAGCTAACTTGGTCTACGCCCCAAAATATATCCATCCAATCTATATTTCCATGGGCTAAACTTGACGCCCCTAATTATGAACAACAATGCAGCAGTAGAAAGAAAGAGCTTAAACCTGCTGCAGGACACCACTTCTGTCATCGGGGGTGGCTTCAATAGTGTAGTTCTTTGTAGCTTCTTGCAGTTCTTTGAATCTGGAGAGCACTTTAGCCTGGCACGATAAATAGTCAAGTAAAGCTAGAGTTAGGTAAAGATCAAGTAATTATTATATATGGAGCATATTGATCATCTTTATGAAGAGAAACTAGCTTCTTGAGATCATTACACTTGCTGGGTTGAAAAATGTGCGCCCAAAACCATAATACAAGCCTAGAACATCGTATGCCTGAGATACAAAGGAAGTGTGAAGATCTTCAAGGAAAAAAATACCAAAGGAAAATAAAGTATTTGCATAGTTGTGGCGATAAACAGATACTAACCCTGCGGTCCGGATCAGCATACAAGCAATCCAATGGAAATGGTAGCTGGCCACATGAATAATGAAGCTAAAAGAATCAAATCTCACGATCCTTAAAAGATATAATCAAGTTATTAACAGCATGATCAGTTGCCAGTTTAGATTAAGAAGAATAACAGCTGCTACGTCTCAATCGCAAGCTAGTGCAGATCGACTATATGAATCCTCAACATCCATCCTGCACCATTTGGATCTTTTCATTTCAATGTTCAACAAATTGGTCTTTCAAGACAAGTTAATCCCAATTAGTGTACGTGTAACAACACCTAACCCAGTATAAGAGTACCAACTAGTTGATATTACCATATGGAGTTTAAAGTAAAAAACTTCTGAAAATACTCTACCATTACCTCAGATGCCAAAATTAAAACTACTTCAAGGATCAACACTCCATCTTATTTCCTATGAATAAGGCTAGATATGCCAGGCATGAGATGGATCCAGAGAGCCTGTGCACCGTAGTAGTTCAACATAAATGCATTCTTATGACACCAGATACTACTTATAGAAGTTTACATGTAAACTGAGCATAGGGCACAATATATCTCTTGGTTTCTTTCTCAGTTACCTAAGAATTTCCATCATGATTTATTTGACGAAGCATGATGCAACCAAACAGTGCAAATGCTATCTGAAGTCTAAGTTTAGTTTGTAACAAAAAACAATTATTTTGATGTACATACTAGTTCCTCATCTAAGTCCTTCATAAATAAATCAAGTTTCAAATCTAGTCCAGGTTCCTCGACAAACATCAACATTTGGCCGCATTAACTTACAACACATCAAGGCAACTAACAGAATCAAAAGTTCCACATGCTTGTCGTGGGCACATCCACTTATTTGCTAAAACAAACATGCCATATATAACAAGGATAATCAACATAGTGGCCCAATTCATTAAAACCCCACCACCTGTCCCCTCAATCACCGAACAAAACAAGGATTTCAAGTCCCTGATTAATTCCTAATTCTTGTTCTACTTTGTTAAAGTTTCTATACCAGACTTTAACTTTAGTGGACATTTTCCGGTGAGCACATGTTTTTAACTTTTAAACATATACATACCGAACCTCAAATCTTCTTCTTCTTTTTGTTTGTGATGTTTTAAACTTCAATACAACACAAGAGGGGGAGGGGAGATTTGTGTGGTGTCCAATTTTTCGCGCGCACTGATTATAGAAGGACCTTGTGCTTCTATTGCGTTCCTCATCTACAGTTGCAAAATAAGTAATACAGAAAGTAAAGAACACAAGTATTTTTACGTGGAAAACACCCGGCTCAAAAGGTGAAAAAATCACGACCTACTTCCCAGTAGGATTTTTTCCAAAACTTCACTACATCACTGAGCCAAAACAACAATGTTTACAAACTCTTGTAAATCTAAGGATTACCTCTAACCCTTGTAGCAACCAGCCACAGGCGGTTGCAACAGCTTCAAGTTAACTCTAACTTGAATAATACAACTCAAGTACCTTCTTTTTTTTTTGAGAAGACAACTCAAAGTACCTAATACAAATGCTTCTAATAAAAGTTGAAAGGTACAACACGAAAGCCCTACTACAATTGAACTAGAATAAAGGATAGACACATGGAATTGGTTCATCTATCTGGTTCATGTAGCTCCAGGTTCGCACACTTGAAACACACCAGGAATTGCTTGCAAAATGCCTTGCTATTTTGTTCTCAATTCTTGCTTAACTTCAGTATTTGTGCGTCGCCTGTAAAAGAGAACACAACCGAAATATATAGAGTTAGTAGGATTAGGATTAACTAGAGTTCTAATACTTTACTCTTCTTTGATTCCTGAATACTTGCTTTCCCATGTGATTGGCAAGATCCTAGTTAGTATCTTCTCAACCCTCTTATCTTCGGGATAATCCTTTTAAGAGACTTTAGTTCATTTGTCAATGTAGTGAACCTTGTGTATATCTCCCGAATGGTTTCTCCATCTCTCATGGCAAAGTTTTCATACTGAGAGAACAATAGGATTCCTCTTGATTTCTTCACCTGAATTGTTCTTTCATGGGCCACTTGTAGTGTGTCTCAAATTTGCTTGGCAGTGGAGCAGCCTTGAATTCTGCTGTATTCATCTGGACCAAGTCCACAAACAAGCCATCTTGGCTTTGGCATTTTTCTCCCACTTCTTCAAGTCCTCAGCATTGTAATCAGCTCTTGTCTTTGGCACATCTTCTCCTTCAGCGTTTTTCTTCAAAGTAGACAGTGGACCATCAATAATTATGACTCATAGCTCGTAGTCCTCTGCCTATATGTGATCTCTCATCCTTGTCTTCCATCAAGAGTAGTACTGGCCATTGAAGAGTAGTGACCTCGCAATGGATTGCCCTTCTCAATTTCCAGGCGGTGCACTCATCTTGATCTTTTCCTAAGGTGTTAGCCTCTTCAAGAATAACCTGTTATGATACAAGGAGTCAGATGAAGTAGAGTGAGGCCGATCAAAAAAATGCCTTAGCTGAGAGTGCAAAGAGCTTCTGATAAAGGAAAGAAAGAGGTGGGTAAACCAAGTGAAACCATCGAGACAGAGGAGATGGACTTGTTCCTTCATGATGAGGATGAAGCAGAGGAAGTGGAGGCTGTGACTCCAAGTGCCAAGAAGAGAAAGACTTCTAAGAAGAAGTCTCCAGAAAAATCTGTTGATACAAAAAGCTCTGCATTGGCAAAAAGAACCAAGTCTGCCAGAAAATGAAGAAAAGTGTAAATTGTGGAGGAAGAGAGTGAAGAAGATCTATTACTAATCAATAAAAATCATATTCACCAAAAAAAAAAAAAAAAGTGAAGAAGAGGAGACTGATGAAAAAGAGAACAAGGTGGTCACGTTCCAGAAGAGAACAATTCTGAAGAGGAGGCTCCTCACTGACTTAGAAGAAGAAGGAATGTTGTTGCTGGAGAAATTGGAGATTCAGGGTTGGAAGGACATGATCCTTCAGTTGGAAGAGAGGTTAACCCGAGCTGAAATTATTAGTTCTTTGCTAATTGTGAGATTGTGCAAGGAAGGGTGAGCTTTGATGATAAAGAGCTACGGGAGATTCTAGGTATACCTGCTAAGGGGTACAATGATTACACCATGTTGAAGTGGCCTAGTCTAAAAGGTCTTCCTACCTCACTAGCCATCACCCGTAAGTTTGCTGATAGGGACTTGGAGCAAGAACCCGAGGCTATTTATAAAAGTGAAATGAAACCTGCCCATAAAGTGCTCTTTGAGTTTGTCAACAAAGTGATTCTGCCCAGGCAAGAGAGAAGGCACATTGCTACCTTCATGGACCTGGTCCTTATGGAGTGTTTGGATAGTGAAAAGCAGATCAACTGGTCGGGGTTCATAATCTAGCTCCTAAATAGGGTGGTTTGTGGCACTAAAACTCATGATATCCCTTATAGCTTTATACTCATTGATGTACTTGCTCACTTTAAGGTTCCCCTCAAGAAATGGGATGTTTGTACGAGTAAAGATTACTTTGGGGCTAACACTTTGACTGACTGTGACGAAGTCGTTACTGCACCCAAAGAACATGGTTCATCTAAGAGGGTGCCCAAGAACAGCAAAGTGAGAGCATTGCAGCTGAAGAGTAGGGCTAAGGATGCTGAGATTGAACGATTGAAGACTAGGTTAGCTGAAATAGAGGCTGAGGGAGACTCTCTCAAATCTGAGCTTGCAAAGAAAAAAGAGAAGAATAAGGGACCTTTTTCAAAATATGCTGAAATTGCTTCAGGCCAAGAACCAAGAACATGGTCCTTCCGAGTCCTAAACCCTTCCTAGACCAGTTTGTAACCAGTGACCCAAGTGGGATGTTTTTGTTTGCTTTTTTGCTCATGGTTCAGTATATTTATTTCTTTTTATGCTTTGTGGAAGAATCTTATCAAGAATATTCATTGCTTTTGCTCTAATTATTTGTTGATATTTCTTAGATGACTAACATCCTTAGATTGATAAGAGAATGTTGAATCCATGATTGCATTTGAAGTAGCATCAGTGGCCATGAGTAAGATCTGCTAAAATCTAGTTACTTAGCTAAATTATGCAACTTTTCGATGATGCCAAAAGGGGGAAGATATGTTGTGCTTTTGCTTTGGACTGTGATGTTTATAACCTAATGAACCCGGTCCTTGATGATTTGTGATTTTAAATGGAAAGTGTTCTAACATTGTGTTAATATTGAGCTAAGTTGAAAACATGTTCCATGCTTCTGAAAAGCACAAAATTTGTCATCATCAAAAAGGGAGAATTTGTTGACCTAAGTGATTTTGGTTTTGATGATTGACAAATGAACGCTTGCATGAACCAGGCCCATGGACAGTGTACACATGGCATAGGCAAATTCAAGCACAAGGCATGCACATGAAGGGGATAAGTATAAGTGGTTATATCTGATATTCCCTGAACGGAAAGGTTGCATAATTGATAGGGAGCAAGACTTCTTACTTGAAGAGAACTCTATCCTAGATAAAGAAAGAGTTAGAGATTAAAGTTAACTAGAACTCTTCCACCAACGAAGAATAAAACATTAGAACTCTAGTTAATCCTAATCCTACTAACTCTATATATTTCAGTTGTGTTCTCTTTTACAGGCGACGCACATACGCTGAAGTTAAGCAAGAATTGAGAGCAAAATAGCAAGGCATTTTGCAAGCAATTCATGTGTGTTTCAAGAGTGCGAACCTGAAGCTACATGAACCAGATAGAAGAACCAGTTCCATGTGTCTATCTTTTATTCTAGTTCAACTATAGTAGGGCTTTTGACTTGTAACTTTTAGCTTTCTTTAGAAGCATTTGTAACTAGGTACTTGAGTTGTGTTGTTCAAATTAGAGGTAACTTGAAGCTGTCACAACAGTCTGTGGCTGGTTGTTACAAGGGTTAGAGATAATCCTTAGGTTTACAAGAGGTTTGTAAACATTGTTGTTTTGACTCAGAGTTCTAGTTAAGTTTTGGGGAAAATCCTACTGGAAAATACGTTGTGATTTTTCCACCTTTTGAGCCGGGTGTTTTCTACATGAAAATCCCTTGTGTTCTTTACTTTGTACATTATTTATTTGCAACTGTAGTATAAGGAACTCATAGAAGAACCAGGTCCTTCTACAATTAGTGCATGCGAAAATTGGGCAACACACAAATCACCCCCCTTCTTGGGTGGTATTGAAGTATAAAACATCAGTTTAATAATAGAGAAACCCCTGACAGCCAGTGTGCCTCATGGTTCAAGACTTTGATGGATAATGGATCTACCCCTTTACCCTTCTCAACTTAAATACCGGGCTTTTATTCATACCAAACCTCCAATCCTAGTCCATTTTTTTCATTGAGCACACGTGAGACTTTGCTTTCTTAAAGTACAAGCCTTTATTTACAATATTTTTTAAAACCTTCAAAACTAAGGAGTGAGCTCAAGGTAATATAACCTTGAGAGGAAACTCAACTCTTGAAAGAAAAGAATGTAAAAAGAGCAGCTTCGCACCATGGGTGCTCTTTACTGGATCACATTGCTGCAGTATTGACACATGATGAAAGATAGACAAGACCAGGTTTATGGATGCTTTAGGAACAAAATTGCCTTGTTCCCTTGTGCGAGAACAAGTACTTTCATCCTTTCTACTAAATCTGTATATCGTTAATTGTCACAAGTACCAATCTCAATACTACATACTGATTTATTGCAACTTATTCGACTATATAAGCTTGAATTTTGCATAACAGCTGCAGCAAATAGGAAAACTTGCACATAGGAGAAACCCAGATTTTTAACAGTACAACACTCAAAATTTTTATTAACAAAATTTCTTTAAATATCCTACTAAAAAGGAATGGAAGCTGAACTTCCCTTTGGTTCTCCCCAGTTCACAATAATGAGCTAACCTCACTTGCAATTTTAACATGAAAAAAGGGAAGAGAAATGGGAGAACTGGGTAAAGAAAGGGAAGAAATAGCAATAACATGGGGACAATTAGCTTAAAAGTCCAAGGAATCAAAATAGAAAGGTCACTAAAGTAGATAGCATTTTGTGTTTCATTCAATTTGCTCCATGGTTAGAGATAATTACATTGCATTCTACCAGGAATCCTGTGCATAACAAAGTGCATATTCTGAAGAGATTTTTACTATATTTGATTATACTTGAAGCCATCTGATAAGGTCAAATACAAGTACCATATCAATAGGATCAACTTAGGTCCAAGATTAGATTAAGGTAGCTCTAGACTAACTGCAATCCAACTCGAGTTGGACTTGTCAAATCCAAATTAATCCTTAAAATGGGGAAACCTTAATTCTAAAAAAGAAATGAAATTTTACTTTTAATGTTAGTTTCTGAAAACTGGCATATTACTCCCACTGAATCCAAGATTGGTTATGCTCAAAACAACCTTCTTTAGTTTTTCCGGAGGGCTCCAAAGCTAGTATTATATCTGAAAGGTAACACCTTTTATTTTCAATACTAATTCACATAATTGTTAAAATGATGTTTATTAACAGACACACCGTCAAACATAAAACCAGCACCTTCAATTATTATTTTACCCAGTAACTCCAGATTGTTGGTTGACTTAATCTATGTTCACATGATAATTCCACTATATATGGCATGGTACCTTGGAACTTCCATTTTTTAACCTAAAGCCTTCACTTGTAAGAGGACAGCCTGGTGCACTAAGTTCCTGCTATGCACGGGGTCCGAGAAAGGGTCGGACCACGTTGGGTCTTCACTTGTAGTTGAGAAAAACTAACAAGCGCACGTATAAATCCAAATGCAAAATTGCAATCACGCAAAAAAGAACTTGCAAATCTGAGGAGTGGATGTGTACGAACATTCTCCAAAACCCAAATTTCCACCAGCATACATGCTAACTATATGCAAATATTAAAAATACAGCAAATATCTTCCAACATAAGGATAAAGGATGATTCAGACAAAAATTCTCTTTGCACCCATGACACAGAGTTACTATGCATACAAACTTTTAGCTAAGTAAGGTCAAGAGTTAAGGCAAATACTACATTATATTCTTGCAGAAACCACATTTAGATACATCGTGAATCAATTTTTTTAAACTTGACTTGAAAATAATGAGATTTAAGCTTGCAAAGTTGGCAATTATTCGTGAATTGAAAACAAAATTTGCACTTGAACTTGGAAGTTTTTTCAAACTGAAGCTGTAGTTTGAAGGTGTATTACAAGTGAAGTTTTTCAACTATCAGCTCCTACTCATGATTCTTCAACAATTACCCACTTTTATTTTTCAAACATTACAACTATTCAAATATAATTTCAACTTCTACAAACGTTCTTTTTAATCTGATATACAACTAACTTCTACAAACTTTTTCCAATTTAAACTTCAAATATACATCAGAAAGGACCCTAAGTTCTCTCCGCCAATTGATCCAGAAGTTCGATATGACAAAAAGTGCAACTCAAACTAAGAGCTTAACTAGCTCATTTGATAGAAATATGAATCATATGTCACAGAACTATATAATTCGCAAATTTTTGAAGTAGAAAATGAATGCAACATCACTGGTAAAGTCGACATACCCTTTCAGCAAGAATTCGAGCTTTGTTAGGAGCACCGATACCGACAGCAATTAGCTTAACACCAGCAGAATCAAATCTTTCCCTTGACTCTTTAAGTGCTTTAGCAAGTTCCCAACTAATAATTCATATTGACCAAGCATATTAAAAGAACAATTGTAGATAATATACCATAATATTGTCTTGAAAGCAAAGGGCGTCATGATTTACCAGCATGGACAGCCAAAATGCCTCAAGAGTGCAACAACAGCTACTCCCTGGGTGATCAAACAAACCAAGAATAAAAATCTTAACTTGGCCATAACAAATGCAATTAAAAAAAAAAAGAAAAAAAAGGGCCGATGAACTAAGTTCCCGCTATAACCAGGGTCCGAGGAAGGGCCGGACCACAAGGTTCTATTGTACGCAGCCTTACCATGTATTTCTACAAGAAGTTGTTTCCACGGCTTGATCCCGTGATCTAGGTCACAAATGCAATTATGGAACAAAAAATATCACACAGCCAATTGACCATGCATTTAAAGAAAATTGGTAACAATTCTTGAGTACTTAAAAACATAGGCGGATCCTTGATTTAAATTCAATGGGTTCAACCTTTTAAGATTCTTGTTACCAAAACCATTGTAGCTTTTAGATTGTGGGTTCAAATTTTCATATTCATTGAAAATTCAGTTGAACCCATCATTTCCATATATATATAGCTCTTTTAATATATATATATATATATATATATATATATATATATGTTGAGTTTAAGTTCTACGCACTAGCTGTGTACATAGTACTTACAAGGTATTAGTTATATGTAATTCTGATAAGTGAGATGTTCATACCAGCTTGATCGCGCCTTAATTAATTCACGCACCCCCTGCTACAACCCACAAGTACAGCTGCTAGACTATCTAGTTCTTGTAAGAACAATTTTCTTTGGCACTCTAAAATTAGATAGCTATTTCAGGAATTTACACAGCTTAAGAACTCAAAGTCTTGGAAATTTTCAAGCTACCCCAAAAAGGAAGCTCGTTAAATAAGAAGGCAAATACCTCATTTTGATCCCAAAGATCCTCAAACTTGACGGACTGACCAGTGGCAGTGAAGATGCTAACATCAGCGAGGACCTCACCGATATTCTGGGGGAAAGCAGTGGTGGAAGAAGCTTTAGTCACCAAAGAAATTCGTTTTTGTTTAGTGGGTTTAATTGGAGAAAAGATAGATGCAGTGACAGAAGTAGCAGAGGGTGATGAGGAAGCTGGAAAAGGGTCAAGAAACTTGAAAGAGGCGGGATTCAGGGAAGAAAGTGAAGAGAATTTTGCAAGTGTTAGGCTCTGCAAAGATGTCGTGGTTGCCATTTTTTGTCTTCACTTCCACTTTATCAGAATTCGTGTGCAGCACTATAAAAAAGACGAGAGATGATTTTGTGTGGACTTGGCAGCTTATTGTTAGGCAGGATTTCTAACTGGATCAAAATATGACCGTCCATTTCCTTTTTCCGTGGCTTAGCAAAATTTTAAGTCCAATGGGGTAAAACAAGTTTGAGCCCGTTTCATGCAAAGTTCTGATTCCGTAACTTTATCAGTCTTTCCTTCTGTTAATGTTTGACGGGTAAACTTTAACATAATTGTTGGTTATTTCATCAGTAGTAACAAATTTAGGCAGAATGAAATTCTACTTACCCAAGTTAAAAAAGAAAATTTACCTAGCTATACTATAATATAAACTTATTTATCATTTTTATTTATGTCCCTATTTAATTATATTTTATATTTATATTTATCATTTATGTACAAAATCATAAAAAGAAAATAAAAAAAATAGAAGATTCCTTAAATTTAACATCTCATTCTCTCTCCTTCACCAAACCCCTCCTAAAAACTCAAATTTGATCTATTTTTCAAAAGATTTCACATCCCATTCTCTCTCCCTCGTACTTGTCATCCAAAATTGGTACTTCTCTCATAATGTAAACGAAAATGGCAAAAAATTTATCTCTAAAATTGAAGCAGCAAAGGTTTCTCCATCGACATCCATTAGAAGACTTCGAAACTTTGAATTTAATATTTAAAATTTACGAACTTGTGATTTTGTTTAGATTCTTGCAAATGATGGAGAATATACCTTGTAGTTTATATCTCAGTTTTGAGGGAAATTGGTTAAAGTTAGTTTTACGTAGAATTTCAGATTGAAACTCGAGAAAACGAAGTTGCAGGAATTGTATGATAACTATATCACAATTGTTTTAGAATTGTGTCACAATTGTTTAAAATTGTATCTTACTTGCATTTGATACATTAGTACCTACAATAATATATGATATAATACTAATATAATTATAATATAATAATATATCATATTTTAAGTTTGGAGTTGTGAGTGAAACTTGAAAAAGATGAAGATCACAGTTATATCACAATTTTTTAGAAATGTGTCATAGTTTGTATTATAAATGTATAATAATTGTGTTAGTATAGTATTAGATATTGTTTTAGGTATTAATGTATCAAATACAAGTTAGATACAATTGTGATACATGTATGATACATTTTATGATGCAATTATGCTTTAGATATTGATGTATCAAAATACAATTTTGATACAATTATCATATAATTCTTGCAACTTCTTTTTCGAGTTTCAATCTGAATTTTTACCTAACACCAACTATATACTTAACCAATCTACCTCAAAATTAAGATATAAAACTCCAAAGGATATTCTCAATCACTTGCAAGAACATTCAATCCAAACAAATCACAAAATCTTAAAATCCAAAATTGTATGTATATATGCTCGAGAATCATATATATTTTTGGTCTTCGAATGGACCAATTTGTGGATGAGTGTGTTAGTCAAACAAACGGAAGAAATTAGGAAAAGGAAAAAAAAAAAAAAAGGAGAGAGAGGAGGAGAGAAAAAGAAAAGAAAGGATTTACTTGATTCCCTTAATTGAAGGCACTAATAATGGGGTGGAAGCCTTTTAAGGGGAAATATATACAATTATTTAAGAAAAATTTAGATACTTATCGACAATTACAAACCTAAAAAAAATAGGTAAATAAAATTCTATTATAGTATATATAAGAAAAACTGATCTAGATAATTATTTGTCTTAGAATTTGACTCGGACACCTTTGAACTTGGGTCAGGTACACAAGAGTAAGAGTTTTAGACCAAAACATTACAAGCCATGTCCCTTAATGAGACTGGTCTTGGCGGAATATTTCTGTTTTTTATGGTCTTAGCGAAATGTCCCTTTTTTACTTAAAACACCATAGTTTTTCAATATTTAAAGCTTAAAAATCTTGTTTGGTAGTGGAAAATAAAAGGTTAATGATTCATTATTGTTAAAATAGTTTGAATGTTAATAATTTATGTTTAGATTTTCGTTCAAACATCGATTTAGTGATTTATTGCAAAAAGAACTCAAAACTCTACTGCCCGGCTTTAGAAAGTGTTGAATAAGACAAAGTGAGTCTTTTTGATTTGGTGTTATTTGACTAAATAGGTGCTTGAGGATTGCTTGTGTTGGTATTTGGAAGCTTTAATTTAAATTTGAGACCATGTGGAGAAGATTTTGGGGTGGTTTGAGCGAAAGCAAATTTGCAAATTCGAATAACACTTTATTAAACGATAAAAAAAATTATACCAATTGGATTGACTTGGATGAACAACTTAACAAAGTGGATATAACATAAACTCTACCAATCAGATAGAGAAATCCCTGAAGAGCAAAATTATGCCAACCTGATAGACTTTGATGAACAAATTAATAAAGGTAAAGTAAATATAATAAACTCTACCAATCCGATAAACAATTACTCAAGAGCAATAAATGTGTGCGGGTCGGAACTATTTTTAAATACCGTCAACCTTATGGGCCATTCATATCAATCACCCTTTTAGACTTGAAGTCTGGTAGTTGTAATAGCGCAACCTACTCACTTTTAACCTTGTAATTAAAAAATAATCATAATAACAATGATTATATATGTGAAAATTGAAGTTTTAGTTACAGATTTGAAACTCTACTATATTGACTTTTCAATTACAGTGGCTGAAAAATGATTATTTGTGAGTTTTATCCAGTGCGATGAGTCATTGGGCTTTTTTGTAATGCTGTAGCTCGGACTTTTTCTAGAATTGGTAGAGCTTTTGACAAAGTTAGTCGCTCGGCAAAAACTATGAACAACCGCTAGCCCACATTGCACAGTAAAACTTGTAACCAAAAACAAATAAATTACGTTAATCACTGTACCGTCCCCAGCCTTAACTTTCTTATACAAAATTATAATTGACGTTAGGATAATTTCAGAGATTGACATCTCTTATACTAGTTTTTAATATTATGTTTACTTTATTTACTTTAATTTTTTGTGTAATAATTCTTTTAACTTATTTTTTAGTAATATAGATAAATAGGAGTAGAAGATAAATGTGTCCTTTTCTATATTAAACTCTTGCAATTGATAACACTAACGTATTTAACAAATTCTTTAAGGATAACAATCACAGTAACGATCCAATTTATCAATAGTCAATATCTGTCACCCACCTACGACCATCCCGCCACCAAGAAAAGAGGAGAAAACAAAACCCAACAAACAAAAACATAAATTTATGGAACATAAAGATCTGACTCTTAAATCTTTTTCTAGATAAGGGAGACAATTTATACGTATAATTGTACAAAATAGACTGTCACTATACAAAAAATATACTAAATAGGCTGTCACTATACAAAATATATACAAAATAGACTGTCACTATACAAAATATATACAAAAAGACTGTCACTATACATAAATATACTAAATAGACTGTCACTATACAATTTATACTAAATAGACAGTCACTATACAAAATGTATATAAAATAGACTGTCATTATACAAAATAGACTGTCACTATACAAAAAGTATACTAAATAGACTGTCACTATACAAAAAATTATATAAAATAGATTTTTCGGGCTATTAGATGTAATATGTTTGGGCCGGAAAAAAATATGAACTATTAAAATTTTGAGGGCTGTAGAGGGTGATTTTCCCTTTGTAGGCTGTAGCTTTAGTAAACAAGATGCTTCTGATTTATTTTAAGCCAAAACGTGCTCAAATTCGGATGGGAGATGCGATCAAAGCATACTGAACCTACCGCATTTTCGACAACTTAAGATGTTCAAATGTCAGATCCCTAAATTAAGTGCTAAATAAAATCTTTTACCAAATTCAAGAGGTTAGCTATGCGGTCAACGTCTTTCTGTTTGAGGCTTTGAGCTGTCTTTTAGGGTGCAAATCATTAAAAAAAATGGAATTTACTTGTCATGCAAATATATATTAAGAAATATGGGAGTGAGCCAAAATTTGGTGCTTCCATGCTTGATAATTTATTGTATCATAATTTTGGTATACCTGTCATGCTTATACAAAGATGGATAATTGCTGTTTTATTTCGTGTAAGGATGCTGTTGAACCGAAACAAGTTGAATGAAGCAGAAGAGAGCTGCAACGGAATACCATCAACCGAAACAAGTTGAATACCATCATTATTAAAAAGAAGGAATGATTGGAATCACACTCCAGCTATAATGTGGAAGACTTCCACCAGTACCCTTAGACTGTAAATCTAGGTAATGATCTTTTAGATATTTAAGAGTTTTTTTGGAGTTCGTAATCATACCATGAATTTCTCCTCTCGAGCAATGTTTTGTGTAATGAGGGCTTCTAACTTAGACCTATATAGTTGAACACCAAATGTATATACTATTTTATATTGAGCTTACAGCTATCTCCATAAAAAGAATGGTGTTTGATTCTTCTAACATAATTAAGCAAAAGACTAGCAGCTTTAAACCAATTCAAAACCAAGCATTGCAACTAATCTTATAATTTATAAATGTTGAGAAATGTTAACAAGAAGTCGTGCTTAATGCAACAGGAGAGGCATCACTTGTAGCTCAAAAATTCAGCCGTTGAGAATTCTCTCTTACAAGCTTGTATTTTGGACTAAGCAAATTCATGCTCTGATCAATAACTACTCAATAATTTGCAAAAGATTACTGAAGCAGACATTTCATTTCCTCAATGTTTCTTACCAAAACCATGATAACTTAAATCTAGAATATAAAAGTGAAAGAACTAAAGAGCAGAGATAAAAGGCTAGAGAGACAGCATACAGTGTTAAATTCATTCAACTAGTACAATAAATCTTAGACAGAGAGAGTAAATATGCAAAGAGTTTTACCAACAAAGAACCTCTTGCTGGAATATTGTGACAGAGATAAACTTTAAGTAAGAACCAAAATCCAAGGGCCATTCAAGATGTCTACGCACAAACTAAGGCATAAGCTAATAACAGCAGAGGACTTCACACTTACGCACCTATAAACTTCTGTAGTTCTGTCAACAACCTCCTCCTGGATAAAATCTACATATCTTCTCAAACACTCGTATAACTTTTCCAGTAGAAACTCCACAAAAGATTTAACACACTCAAAAATAACTCTCCCACTCGAATCAAGAATAAACCTCGTATTGCATGGCACTACCAAAGTATTTGATACTTTATTCATCCACTCACTGTCCTCATCCAAAAACTGTTCCCCTTTGAAGCTATTAACTGAAAGAGCAGATGAATCCATCTCGGTACTTGTCAAAATTTGATGAGAAGTTTTGACAAAAGTTTCTACTGCACCATTACATATGGTCACTAGCATTTCTCTCATTTTAGCTTCATTCTTGGGATTTGCCAACCCAGTGAATATCTCATTGTAGGTGTTGATATGCATTGTCCTGTCAAGATAAACAGTAACAGCAGTGCTCACAAATAATTGCACACAATTTCCAATCAATTGTCTGCACTTATCCTCAAACAAAGCATCAACCCATACTGGAGCAGAGTATTCAATATCTGAACTCTGTTTAACAGAATAAAAGGCCAGTACTAAATTCCTCGCGAAACTCCCTACAATAACTGAAGCAAAACCTCTCCCTGCATCAGAAAACAGTTTATTTAGGATTTGGTCAAACAAACCAGAATCAGTTCTCTCTGTCTCTTGCTCGTAACCTTTGAGAAATCCAATAGTCAAAGCACTAGTAACCTTAACAACAGACTCTGAAAGCTCATCTGACTGAGAAATCTTTAAAATCTGCTTTAAACTTCTAGGAATTTGATCAGATTCTGATCGTATAAATTCCTTTACGTCTCTTGAGAAAATCCCAATTGCATCAGCAGAATCAGATACCATTTCAGCTAAAGAAACAACTGCATCAACAAGCTTAAACAATCTTTCCCCTTTTAAAGCCATAGAAGATGAGTTATAAGCTCTGTATGCACCGAAACCAGTGACACCTAGAGCTCCCAAAGCAACAATCAACTTCTTATTCTTTTGAGTATAAACCAATTCCTTTTTTATTTGCTTCAAATCCATATAATTCAGAGCCATACGTATGAAAATCTTCTAACTTATGGACCCTGATTGCTGGACCTTAATTCTCAAAAGGGGTTGAAAGACAGATTTAATATGCCAAAAGTGGCTTGGCTTCACTTAGAATTGGCTTAATGTAGAAGAATGAGAAAGGGGTTTCTATTTCGGGAAAAGGGGGGAGGGAACAGAACAGAGAATCTGATCCAGTAGAAACTATGCATGTACTGTGATAAGGACGACTTAAATAAGGACAACTGTGGGGTTTCTGTACTTTCTTGATTGATTATTTTCAGAATTGATGCGTAGATATTTCTTTTTTGTAGTAATGGATAATTGGATATGGATGTAGGATGCTTTATGTTTTTGCGTAGTAAACTGTGAATGGCAAGAAATTGCAAATTTTGAGAGGATAGAGACGAGACGAGACGAGACGAGACGACGGTTGTTTTATTATGTCATCGTTGCTTATTTTATGGCCCCGCGCGCGCCCACTTTGGGTCTCTATTTTCTGAACAGTTAAGTCGGTCGTCGAACATTAATTGAATAGTGACTTACTGATCCTGAGTTTTCATTTGCGATGTGGCCCAAAGGAACTGTAGTATTACTTGCTTTAATTTGCTTTACGATATACTTGCCACTGGCCAATATTCTGGTAGAGTGTTGCAGGATATGTGTTATCAAGCACTAATCAACATTATTAAGAAGCACTTTAATTTTTCACAAGCAGGTCCGGAGCTACGGTAGTTGTTTACCCTTAATTACGAGTAACAATTAAATTTATATGTGATTTTAAGGATATGTGACTCGGTTTAATACAATTAAAGAATGAACGATAAATAAAGACTAAGTTCAACAAATAAGAGAGTAAGCAAACCACCAATATTGAATAACTCAGCTGTGGCGGAATCTTCTAAGATGGACAAGAATGAAATTAGTATTGAAAAAGATAGTAGCTAAAATATGCCAAACTTTGTATATTGATCGTATCTCCCCTCTCTTTTTACAGTAGGGCTGCCTATTTATATAGGAAGGGAAAAGAATTCTATACAAGGTAAAAGACCTATTTACAAGGTAAAAAATCCCTAAAATTAATGAGTTCAACATCTTTGCTGATTTGAGCCGCGATGCCCTCCGAGATGTTTACATATCACGAGATTTTCGATCCTTCCGTTACGCAAATCTGATATTTTTACCATAAGATATTTTACCCGGATCGGCCTCGAAAACCTCGTCTCGGACGCCTTAGCTTCGAGCTTCGTCCTGATGACGTTCGACCTCGGACTTCCCTTCTCGATATTCCGGTCTCGACGTACCGGATGGCGGCCTCAATCGACGCCGGTCGTCAAAATCCGAAACCGGTGCTCCCTATGCCTCGTATTCGACCCCATACAAATAGTCCCCTCATTTTTCGGAGAATAATGACAAGAAACGATATGAGCCGTCGCTTTCGAGATTAGGTTAAATGGAAACATACTTATGGCGCGCGACACGGAATTCGAAACGTTAAATCACAAAACGTATCGTTGATGAATGACGGCAGCACGATAACGCACGCGGCCAGTATCAAAAAGGTCTTTTCATGTACCAACTGGCGACAAACTCTGCAATTCCTGCAAACACCAATTAATGCTTCCTCATTTTGGGTTTCGAACCGCCGCTTTTGAAAAGTATAAATAGCCCTCTCATTTTTCAATTCTCAAGTTTGTGTCGTTTGAATACCATATTTCCCAAGTTCTCTAAACTCTGTTCTTCAAGTAATTTCACTTTCTACACTTGCATCTACTCGCTTTCCATCTCTTCAACTTCAATGGCGAAAACATCTAAGTCTGTTCCTCAGAAGCAACAACCTTCTTCCTCTCGACCCACTGAAGAGGCCGAGCCTGTCGTTGCCGAGGAAACCTCGACAGAGCCTCCTCTAAAAGCTTTCATACAGGTCGGATGCTCAATTGGCTCCGACTTTAAGGTGGAGAAGGCTTCTTCAGTACCGGGCCGAGGCGAACCGGTCGTTAGGTATATTAGTTCCATCACGAGTAAAACCCTTGATAGGGTGAAAATAGAATGTAACTGGGTCGGTAAAGATGTGGTAGTCCCTTCTCCGGACGAGGCGATTACCACCCACGTGGAGGGCTATTTAAGTGTTTACACTTACCCCTTCACGTTGGGACCTTTGGACCCCATTATTGTCGCCTTTTGCAAAAGGTTCAATGTTACGCTGGGTCAGATTCATCCTTCCGTTTGGCGAATAATTCATCTTTTCTGTTTTTTTGTGAGTAAGGTCGATGGGCATCCTTTCACCATCGATTATTTACTGCGCTTATACAAATTCCCGAGTTTTTCGAGGGGGACTAATAAAAC
>MCJB01012485.1:14417-35190 GCA_002018475.1 Nicotiana obtusifolia
TATTTGACTCCTATTTAGCTCAATCAATGTTAGTACTCAATTACAGTCGAAGTTCTACAATTAACCTCCCAACCCAACTATCATTTCACTAAATCTAGACACGACGCTGCTATTGTGACACCGGATCCCTTAAACTCCTAATGAACTCCTAAGACACTACCCATGACTTAGACACTGAACCCCTTTTTGACTTCTAACACTTCCTTATTCAACTAGTCCACCTAACAATCTAAATTGTGCCGAATAAAAGATACATCAACCTGTAATCACGAGGAACAATTATAATGATAAATTCATGTGGTAGGCGTACCACCCGCCCTCATTTCACGATATCTTGTGGCAGGCGTGCCACCCACTCCCACTTATGTCACAACAATATCATGGATAATATTCAGAAATAAGAACAATAGTTGCACAACAATTATAAATAAACGACCCACGGTCATGCTCGACACTAATGTATAGGTACTCGTCACCATACCTATACATTATTCTCAACAAGAAGCAATTTAGCAATTAGCACATGATTTCTAGTCCCTCAAGCTAAGATTAGGACAGCCACTTACCTCGCTTTGCTTTCAAATTCTAGGTTTCCAATGCATTCAAATCTCCACAACAATCAAAGCCACAAGCCTTCGAGCCTCAAACTCGTCTTAGATTTCTAGTACTGTTCCACCACGAAATCGTCAGCAATTTTTGCTGGGGTTTTGGGGTTAGCAAGTGGGAAATTTCATAACTGATGTTGGGGTGTTGAAAGGATGATTTCACGGTTGTTTTTCAGCGTATTTGGGGTTGTTTTTAGACGATTTCTCAGCTGGGTTTTGGAGAGTTTAAATGCGGAAAGCTGGGTTGGTAATTGGGGGTTGATAGCTATGTGATGGAGGTGTTTTTCATGGGATTTGGGGCTGTTTACAAGGTGATTTGCTATGGTTTAAAGGTGGTTTGGTGAGTTTTACATAGAAAGTGTCGAAAATAAGAGGGTTTTTGCATGTTAGGGTTATGGGTCCTTATTTATAGTGGGTCAAAAATCAGAATGAAAATAAGTGGCCAGATGCCAGAATGCGATCGCATTCTGGTCGCAGAACACATATGCGGTCCGCATTTGGGCCGCATTTCTAACACAATATTTGACCCCATAAACTCTGTCTCACTCTGCGATCCTACTGTCAAATTTGCGGTTCGCATTCCTAAAATGCGATCGCATTTCTCGTCGCATTTTCGACGAAAGGTTTGCCCATTTTTTCTGTTTCACTATGCGACGCCTGTGCGAGATATGCAGTTCGCATATCTGAAATGCAATCCGCATTCTCGTTGCATATTCGACAAGGAGTTTGCCCAGTTCTCTGCTTCACTATGCGACGAAGGATGCCAACTATGCGACTCGCATTTGCACATATGCGATCGCATAGTGGACTTTGCGACACCTTTTGCCCTTTTTCTCTTATCTTTTGAATTTTTTCCCCTACTCTTGGGTTCTTATACCTCATTTACTGCAAAAGAAAAATAATAAGATTGCATAATCACAAGGAAGGATTTGCACATTAAACAAGCTAAATCTATATGATTTACTACCACGTGTTTCTACGACACATCGGGTCGTTACACTTTAGAATATATGTTTTTGCTTCAGAAGTGGTCCATCACTCAAATATATTGATATAAGGTTGGATTAAAAAATTTAGAAAAAAGGAGCCCCGTCACACATCTGTAGTCGCATATGCGATCGCATAATGCTTCTGCAGTCTGCAAAATGGGCTGTGAAATGGTCCTCCGGAACTGTGCAATTCTGCCCCATTCTGCGGCCATTACGCGGTCTGCAGTCGCATAATGCACCACTAGCCTATTCTGCGGTCGCATAATGCACCGCAGTCCTCCAAACTTGCCCAGCTACTGCTTCACTCTGCGGCCTGCAGAGTGATTCAACGACCGCATAGTGGGCCGCAGAAATGTCTTTTTCTGCTAAAAATTTTTCTTTACTCCCCAGTGCACTATTCAACCCAAAAAGTCCGTACCGTAGCAAGCTTGTGAACTGTGAAGAATCTCCACATTCGTCAACACATAGTCTACTTCGGCACCACGAAATCCCGGGTTTTAGGTAAAATATTTATGGGGCATTACAATACTAATCACCTTCTAAGAATACCAAGAAGAAACCAAATATATCTAAGAATAAGTTATCTTACTACCTTGAACTATGAACTAGCTAGGTTGAAAGATAAATCCCAAAGTATTCTACCACAGAGGTTCAAAAAAACTCTTAAATATATATATTATATTGATCAAAATGTGAATTACAATGAAAGACAAGCACCCCCTTATATAGTAGTAAAGAAGTAGCTAGTCAAGACTTCATGGAACGATCCGACCAGTCGTTTTGAGCATTGCACTTTGTTCGGTAGTCTGAGGTCACGAATAGCTTCATATGATGTATTATGACTTGAGTGTATCATTGATCTTAGTTTTAGAGTAGTTTGGGATTGATTTAGAAGAATAATTCTCATTTTAGAAGCTTAAAGTTGGAAGAGTTGACCAAGTTTGTCTTTTTGCATATTTGATCTTGGATCACTATTTGGATCTCTCCGATAGGTTCGTATCGTTATTTTGGACTTGGGCATATGCCCCGAATTAAATTCGGAGGTACCTATATTGATTTGACTTGTTTTGCCGAAGGTTGGCAATTTGAGTTTAGAAGTTTTCCTAAGTTTGACCGTAGGTTGCCTTTGTGGCTATCGGGTTTGGAATTTGGTTTTGGGACTTGGAATAGGTCCATTTTGCTATTTAGAACTTTTCTGCAAAGTTTTGGTGTCATTTGGAGTTGGTTTGATAATATTCGGATGCTTGGTTGCAATCCTAGAGGTTCTTGAGTTTTTTTTTGAAAATCATGCTTTTTGATGTCCGATTCATGGTTCTAGTTGTAATTTTGGTATTTTGATTGCTCGAGTGAATTCGTATGATTTTTATATGCCTATGTGGATGTTTTTTTTGGAGACCGAGGGGCTCGGGTGAGTTTTGGATGCGTTAAGGAGAGTTTTTGGAAAGGTTCAACTATTGTTGGTGCACTGTTCTCGCAATTGCAAGTTCTTTATCGCATTTGAGGCTGCCGCCTTTGCGAGATCCTTCTTGCTTTTTCAATTTTAGGCTCGGAACAAGGGGTTCGCATTTGCGAACAATTGTATAGCATTTGCAATGGCACCTGGGCAGGAGAGCTTCCGCAATTGCGACATTTCCTGTTGCTTTTGTGAAGTTCCAGTTCTCGCATTTGCGAGCCATATATCACATTTGTGACATCATCAGAGTTGTTCAATTGTCTCTTTTGCGATCCTGTTTTTGCATTTGCCGGGTTCGCTGGCAAATGCGACAGTTGCAGCTGGTTTATAGCTGTGTATTGCGGGACTTAGCTTCAATTTATCACTTTTTGAGCCCCAAACTCTGTAGGAGGCGATTATCTGGAGAGATTTTCATATCAATCTATTATATATGTCATTTTGATCTATTTCAATTGTATTAAATGATTATTTATGAGATTTAATATCAAAATCATGGGATTTGTAGGGAAAATTTAGGAATTTTTGTCTATGTTCTGAAAAAATAGAAATTTGAGATTTAAGAGTCTAATTAGTCTCCGATTTGAAAACAAAACACATAGATGAACTCGTGGGGCTATCTATGGGTAGTCGAGACCCCTCTTCGACTCGGCTTTTGACTGGACGAGCCCGGGGTTGACTTTTGTTGACTTTTGTTGACTTTTGAGGAATTGTATAAATATCATAGCTTTATTAATTTGAATTGATTTCGCTTGCATTATTTGATATTATTATGTTTTTTTGAGCTAGATTTGAGCCGAGCGGAGGTAAATTTTAAAGGAAAAGCTATTTTTGAGTGTTGATTTGGCCTAATTGAGGTAAGTATCTTGCCTAACTTTATGTGGAGGAACTACCCGTTAGGATTTAGTTTAATTGTACTAATTAAATTATGTGGAAGACGTGCATACGAGGTGATGAGTGTATACACGGGCTTATATGTGGTATTTGACCGGTTTAGACTCTTAGGTCGCTTATGAGCATTTAATTGAAGTTGTTGATACTTGTTATATCTTTCAGTGTCAAATTATTCTCACATGCTTTTATTGAAGTTGTTATTACATATTCTAGTTTTCGTTATTGAGTTTTCTCCTATATGTATTTATTTTTAGTTGTTGTCACATGCTATTCTTTCCATTGTTGAGTTATTCTCATGCATTTATTTGTAGTTGCTAGTTCGTGCTTTCTCCTTCCTGTTGAGCCTAAGTTATGCATTTGATTTGGAATTGCTAATTCATGGAAATACCTCCATTATTGAGTTATTGAAGTTGTAGTTGTTAAAAGCAATTAACGCGGTTGTGATTGAAATTGTTGGTTATTGGAATATCTTACCTTGTTGAATTGTTTGTCATTCATTTTCTTATTATTGAGATTCTTCTACGCACTGTGGTAGAACCATGGGCTATGTGTTGTGGTTGGTAATGTTGTGGCATATGGGGCACGTGTGGTGCGAGATGATTATTATATTATGATATTGATGTGCATGCGGTGGTATAAGGATAGGGGTTGATGTGCATGCGGCGACTTAAGGTGGGATTGATATGCATGTTGCTAGTAAGGGAATTATTTGAAGTCACATGATGAGATAAAGGGGCTAATGCGTGTAGCTATTTGGGAAAAATATTATTAAAAATAAATGCAAGGCTCATGTGGCGATATAAGGAAGATTGTAATTGTGACTTGTGAAATGTGATTTTGAGGCATGGTACCTTGGTTGTGATTCTTATTGTACATTCTATGTTGGAACGACTCGTTGATTGAACGATTATTGTTTTTCCTTACAACATTTCACTTCTATTGTGATTATATTTGGTTATTTGTTGATATTCTTGTGTTGGAACCATTGTGACTTATTGTGTGAGCCATGCATTCTATGTGATTTACTGTGTTGCTTTAATTTGCCAATCTGTGCCTCCGTTTTACTTGGTAAATCAATTATCAAGATGAATTTACTTACGTGGAGTCGTTATCTCATATTCTGTTGTGTTGTTGGTAACATAACAGTTTTAAATAAAAGAATTATTTACATGCTTTATTTTATGTGTCTCTTAAGATAGAACTCGTTATCTCACTCGTTGCTTTACTTTTTTAAATTGTTATTACATTTTACCTTAACAAATTCTATATTTAATTCATTAACTTAATTGATGTTTTACTTTGTTTTAAACACGTTATTTTACATTACCTTATTAATTTCTAAACTAAACCCATTTGATACTCTATTAGTTTGTATACATTGTACTTTATTTTACTCTGTTTGATTTCTAAAATAAATTATCTTCTAATTTGACGCCTTACTTTATTCAAGATTATTATTATGCCTTATGGTGATTAAATAAATCTCTCAAATATTTTAATTGCTATTTGACACGGATACGATTTACATGGTAGCACGTGGACTTTACCATGTGAAGGTGGTTGATAATCTGGGCACGAGGTGCCGCGTGTAAGATTCGGAATTGTGACTTATGATTTATGGTTATGAGGTGCAGCGCCTCGGTGTAACACTTGTTGTAAATCTTGCGTTGGGAACAATTTGATTCCTTGAATTGTCATTGGTTTCCTTGTTTGAGTTCATTCATATCTCATATGTGTTATGATTATGTTGCTGCTTTATTACCCCTTTACTTCTCGTCTCCATTTGCGTTTATATTATTACATTATAGGTTTTATATTAATAATATTTATGATGTTTGCCTTACATTGATGTTCTTTTCATTGCTAGCTTTATGTACCTTGCACATATTTTATGTCTAGTGAGTGTCTCGACATACCTCGTCACTACTCCAATGAGGTTTGTCTTGATACTTACTAAGTAATGTTGTGGTGTACTCATGCTATGCTTTTGCACATTATTTGCAGATCCAAGTACATCTAATTTTAGAGTTGTGTCTGTGCGGCTGTAGACTTCAAGGGGTACCTTCTTGACGTTCGTAGGCCTTGGAGTCGCCTTTGGATATTATCTTTACTGTTGTTTATCTTCATTTTAGAACAGTATTGTAATTAGAAATTCTAATGTACATCAGTAGAGCTTATGACTCTGTACTACCGATTCTGGAAATTGAATAATATTTGTTACGTTTTCGTTACCTTATTTCTTTTATCAGTTTAAGTTGTATATAGTTAAGTTGCTTATCTTTGTTAGATCTCCTCATGTGTTAGGCTTACCTAGTCCTAAAGACTAGGTGCCATCACGTTTTCTAAGGTGGGATTTTGGGTCGTGAAAAGTTGGTATCAGAGCTCCAGGTTTATAGGTGCTACGAGTCATAAGCAAACTTAGTAGAGCCTTGCGGATCGGTACGGAGACATTTGTACATCTTCGAGAGGCTGCGGAACTATTAGGAAATTCCACTTATTTCATTCCTTATCGTGCCTCATTGATTCAGCTTGAAGCACATATCTTACATTCCCTTGCATAGTGTATACGATATTGCACACTCGGTATTAGCTATGCACCAATGGTTTGTGATGTTCAAGGAAAGTGTTAACCTGTAGACAAGTTGAGGAGGATTCATAGAAATGGGTCAGTACGGAGGTGTTGGGTCAACATGGCAGTAAAGGTAATTGGTTATTTTGGTGTGGTAATGCTTTACCAGCATTTTGTGGCAGTAATCTTGGGTTTGACGGCTTGCCTGACTTGGTGGAGTTGGGGAAATTCAGTTTTGATGGCTTGGTTATGTGCGAGTAGGTTTCGAAGAGTTCTTTATAGTGTCGACCACAGCTTGGGCCAGATGTCTACTACTGGCATAAGGAACATGTTGCGCGTTATGATTTTTCTCCTAGATGGGATCACGAGTTCTAGATAGCATGGACGATTCCACATGTTTATAAGAATGCTAGCAATATTTAATACTACTTGAGAAAGGGTGCGCACATCAGAAGGCGTACTGTGCTTTGACTTGCAGATGCCTAACCGGTATTAGTAATCGCCTGATGTTTAGATTTTGATATGTGGCACGAATGAATTATTGAAGTATTTCTCGTGGGATGATCGTGTATGAGGAAAGTGTTAGTCATTTGAGTAATGTGGTTGGGATCGGATATGGAGATTTTGGTATTTTGAAGATTTGAAGACTTAGAGGGTGTTCGGATGCAGAGTTCCAAGGTTGTGAACGGTAAAGGTATGGTGAAAGGTTGACGATTGATTGTATGCGATATGGATAGGTTATCACGGGATTTTTGAGGTTATCCACCTATCTTGGAGAGGATCAGAATTGATTTGGGGGTCACTGCTAGGCCTAATGAGGATGTGTATTCTACATCGGGTCAGATTTATTTACTCAGCATAGCTATTGTAGCGGTTGGTATCGTCGTTAAGAGTTGACCCTATTCGTGTTCTGATATGTTCTATGTGTTACTCTTCTACGCCACGATGGGTTGTGAGACTGTTGAGTATTTACACATAAATACTGTTTTGACTTTGTGGCGGAATTCAAGCGAGATAACTCTTGTGTTGTTGAATGGTTGATTGAGCCTTGGTTATGATAGTCTTCTTGATTGTGTACATATATAGTGATATCCAATCGTCCATGGTTATGGTCATGCGCCTCGGGTGTTTGTTAAATATTATGCATATGGATATTGATTGTGAGGCTCATGCCTCAAGGTATTCCATGTGGAGTGGTGCTTTGATCGGGTCCCGCATCGCAGCGAGTTTATGTTGGGATATGATCCTTTGTGCTCATTTCCTGTGTTTTTGTTTCTCCTTTGTGAGATGGGTTCATAGCATTACGCTTCGTGGTGGTATTTGTTGAGCCGCAGGGCAGTTCTCTCATTTGGTTCTCTTTCATCATTGGTACATTCGAGTTGTTGCTTGTTTGGTGCACGAATTGCAGTGTATGGCTCTAAATAGGATTGGTATGCCATGTTGGTAGAGCAGCTTGTACCGGATGGGGTGAGGTTATTTGACCATGAATGAGTGTTATTAGACTTGATCAAGGTATGTTTGAAGGATAATGTCACTAGCCGGCTTAGATTTCTTTTGGCTATAGTTCTTGTCGGGTACGAGAGCTCCACGACTTGTCGATCTGATGAGTGGGTATGAGTTTATGCGTGTTTGCTCCATCATTGACAGTGTACGAAAGATTAGAATAAGGTTTTATTTAATATGAGGTTTGTTACCGATACAAGGCTTGTTATGGAGCAGCTATTGTGGTCGGAAGCTACTACGATGAGTATCTTAGTTATGTGGTATGTCATGTGAGTACATTTTGGGTTATGACTATGGCTTGATTTGGCATGTTCAGACTTATATAGCATATAGATTTGAGAATCGGGTCTTGTAATGGATTCCTGATATTGGAAGTTTGACTCTAAGGTTCATGGGCTAAGGTTAAAGTAAGGATCTTCAGCTAGGTTGTGTTGTCAGGCTTATATGGATTAGGGTGACGTGGGATCACCCGCAAGTATTTACACGAGGATGGCTTTGGAATGACTCTTGGCTCGTTTGAGGATGAACGTATGTTTAAGTGGGGGAGAATGTAACGACACGACCAGTCATTTTGACCAGTTGCACTTTGTTCGGTGGCCTGAGGTCACGAATAGCTTCATATTCGTGATTGATTTAGAAGAGTGATTCTCATTTTACAAGCTTAAAGTTAGAAAAGTTGATCAAGTTTGACTTTTTGCGTATTTGATCTCAGATCGAGGTTTTGATGGCTCCGATTGGTTCGTACCATGAATTTGGACCTTGGGCGTATGCCCAGAATTGTATTCGAAGGTCTCTAGGTTGATTTTTCTTGTTTTGCTGAGTGTTGGCAATTTAAGGTTTAAAAGTTTCCCTAAGTTCGACCGTAGGTTGACTTTGTGTTTATCGGGTTCAGAATTTGGTTTTGGGACTTGGAATAGGTCTATATTCAATTTGGAACTTTTCTGCTATGTTTGGTGTCATTTGGAGTTGGTTTGATAGGATTCAGACGCTTGGTTGTAATTCTAGAGTCTCCTGAGTTTTCTTTTGAAAATCATGTGTTTTGATGTTCGATTCGTGGTTCTAGATTATATTTTGGTGTTTGATCGCGTGAGCGAGTTTGTATGATGTTTATGTACATGTGTGGATATTTGGTTTGGAGCCCAAGGGGCTCAGGTTCGAATGTGTTCCATAGAGTTTTTAGCAAGGTTCAGTTGTTGCTGGTGCACTGTTCTCGTAATTGCGAGGTCTTTATCGCATTTGCGCTCGCCGCATTTGCAATATCCTTCTTGCTTTTGCGTTGTTGGGCTGAGAACAGGGGTTCGACCCCGAACGTGTATGCAACACCAGCATTGGGGCTATAGTTAAAGCAGTCTTGAGATTTTGAAAGCTCTCCTCACATTCCTCGGTCCAACTGAACGGAGCACCCTTCTTGGTCAATCTGGTCTTAGGTGCAGCAATAGATAAGAAACCCTCTATGAATCGATGGTAATACCATGCCAAACCAAGAAAACTCCGGATCTCAGTAGCTGAAGGCAGTTTGGGCCAACTCTACAGTGCTTTAATCTTCTTCGGATCCACCTTGATCCCCTCACTCTACACCACATGACCAAAAAACGCTACTGAATCAAGCCATAATTTACACTATGAAAACTTTACATACAACTTCTTTTCTCTGAAGGTCAGAGGCACGATCTCAGGTGCTGCTCATGATCCTCCCGACTTCGGGACTACACCAAGATGTTGTCAATAAACACAATGATGAATGAGTCAAGATAAGGCTAGAATACACTGTTCATCAAGTGCATGAATGTTGCTAGGGCATTGGTCAGCCCAAATGACATCACAAAGAACTCGTAATGACCATACCGAGTCTTGGAGGCAGTCCTCGGAATATCAAGAATCCGAATCTTCAGCTCATGATAGCCTGATCGGAGATCAATCTTTGAGAACATTCTGGCACCCTGTAGCTGATCAAATAGGTCATCAATGCATGGCAATGGATACCTGTTCTTCATTGTAATCTTGTTCAACTGTCGATAATCAATACACATGCGCAGAGAATCATCCTTCTTCTTAACAAACAAGACCGCAGCACCCCAAAGTGACACACTAGGCCAAATGAAGCCCTTATCAAGCAACTCTTGCAACTGTTACTTTAACTCCTTCAACTCCTCTAGGGCCATACAATAAGGTGGAAAAGAAATGGGCTGAGTGCCCGGTAATAAATCAATACCGAAATCAATATCCCTATCGGACGTCAGGCCCAAAATATCAGTTGTAAATTTATCTGGATAATCTATCACTACCGAAACTGACTCAAAGATAGGAGTATCAACACAGTCATCTCTGACAAAGGCTAGATATGCATCTCACCCCTTCCCAACCATCCGCTATACTTTATGGAAAGACACTTACCTGCTAGGAACAAAATCCAAAGTACCCCTCCACTCCAACCGCGGCAAACCTGGCTTATCCAATGTCACCTTCTTGACGTGACAATCAAGAATAGCATGATAGGAAGACAACCAGTCCATGCCCAAAATAACATCAAAATCTACCATACCGAGCAACAATAGATCTTCTCTGGTCTCAAAACCACCAAGAACAACTAAACACGACCGATACACACGGTCAACAACCATGGAATATCCTAATGGCCTGGACACATAGACAGGATAACTCAAGAAATCACGGGATATACCAAAATATGGATCAAAGTAAGATGATACATAAGAATAAGTGGAGCTTGGATCAAATAAGACTGATGCATCTTTACGACAAATCGGAATAATACCTGTGATGACTGAGTCTAATGCAATCGCCTCCGTCCTAGTCCGAATAGCATAAAATCTGGCCTGGCCTCCCCCTCTAGGGCGACCCCTTCCTGCCTGAGCTCCACCTTTAGCTGGTTGTGTAGGTAGAGTGGCGGTTGGTGCGGTAACCACAGCCTGAGAAGTCTGGGGACCTTGTGGAATACGTGGAGCCTGAGTAGTCTGTGCAGGTGCACCCCACCTGAGTCTTGGGGCAATCCCTCACCATATGGCGAGTATCGCCACACTCAAAACAAGCTCTCGGAGGACGTGGCTGCTGAAACTGGCTCGGGCCTAGTCGGCTGGACTGACCATTGAAAGCACCCAATGCAGGAGGTGTACTAGACAGTGGCAGTGCATAATTGGCAACCTGAGACTTGGGAGTGGCCTGAATACCGCTGCAAGCTAGGACTGCTGAATGAGCAGGACGACTCACACAGCCTTTACAATGACGGGCTGCAACTGGGGCACGGGCACCACTATATAGGCAAGAATCTCGAGGCCTCTAGGCCTCCCTCTCCTTTCTCTCCCGACCACACATACCCTCTAATCTTCAAGCGATCTTCACCACCTGCTGGTATGGGGTATCAGTCTCCAACTCTCGACCCATGATAAATCTAACACCGTGGTTGAGCCCCTCGATAAATTGAAAGACTCGCTCTTTGACTGTGGAGACTAAGGCTGGTGCATGTCTGGAAAACTCGCTGAACCTGACAACACACTCTGATACTGTCATAGCACCATGGCACAACAGCTCAAACTCTACGCGTCATGCATCCTGAAGGCTTTAGGGAACAAACTCTCTTAGGAATATCTATGAAAACTGAGTCCATGTGAGAGAACCTGCCTCGGTCGGGCTACCTGTCACGCCTCGACCTCAGGGAGAGCGACCGGCGCTCAACCGAGATACCCCGGTCAAGCAAGCCTTTGCTATGCCTTATACCCAACTCACCCATGAATAAAGAGAAGAATACATTCCATTAATTTGACAGTAAGAGGTCGTGCGAATAACGCCAGTGTATTTCAATTAGTTAAGTAATTAACAAGTCCAAAAAAATAGTACATTGTACAATCACAGTTAAAGTGGAACAAATGATACGATTATAACATTTTTAGTTTAACCTTCCAAAAACAGATACAACCCACACTATGTCTAGGAACCTCTAAAATAGAAACAAAAGAGTGCTATGACAGTGCCGGCAATAAGGCCCCGACTATATCTCAAAACACTATGTACAAAAGATAAGAGATACTGGACCCCGAAATGAAGTTGGGTTCACCAAGTCAGCTGAGGAAAGGGTGTGCAACTATCACTGGTCAATACCACCTGCTATGGAATTACCTGCATTCATTAAAGATGCAACGCCCCTGGCAAAAGGGATGTTAGTACATATGAAATAGTACTAGTATGTAAAAACACCATATCAATAGAACGAGTAACAAGAAACGAAGAATAAAACATGAAATCAATAAGATGCTCAACCAGTATCAAGGTATCAAGTTAGGGTAAAGGTAGATTTCAAGTAAGTTTCATTAATTTAAATTGGGAGATCTTTAGCACCGATACACCATCGTGTTTTAGCATGGAGTCCGATCTCAGCTCGACCGGCTAAGCCGTCTCACCAAGAGATATATACTCACCACCATGTGCGCTGCATGGCATCTGATCTAGTCCCAATCGTCTAAGCCGTCTCACCACAATGCCGTATGGGTCGACATCACATCACATCTTGCTAGCAATAATTTCATCCCATTTATGGAGAAACATCTTAACACATTAATCTCATCCCAAAGGGGAAACAGTCTCATCACATTAGCACGAAGATTTACCCCTCAATCATTCCTACACCGGCATGTGTAGTTTTGGGGTTAGGTTGTTCCGACCAACCCTTCTTCGGTGGCTAAACGATACTCCCAAGACATTTATTATTAAAAGGATTTACCCCTCATTTCATATTCTTTTACATGTCGTTCATTTTATTGTACCATTGGCCATAGCGCAATATCATTCTTGGAACGTTGGGTGTACTTCATAATTCATGCTCACTATTTCACTTTCAACATCATCACGAATAATCAACAACAAGGCCTTTCAAATGAAGACTTTAAACACATACTTGAGCAACTTAGGGTCTTAGGAACATGTAATTTATTACTCAATTTGACATGATAGCTTTCATTAGAATCACACTTTCAAATTATAACATAATAACACAGAGCCCATACTTAAACTACATTCTCAAACATCAACTCAACATAACAAGAATCTTTGGAAAACATACCTTGCCTCGAGAAGAGTTTAGCCAACATACCTTGCCTCGAGCTTTCCTTAATTCACTATACAGTCCGGAATCCTAGCAACTTTGATCTATTTAGAGATATAGCAAAATTGAACATAAATTAGGAAGGAGTTCATGATTCCAGCTCACTTGAGCATTTTCTCAAACACAAGGTGTGCATTAAGGTTTCAAGGTCCTTCTATGGTGGATTCTTTTATCCCACTACCCCAAATCAACCCATTTGAGTTCAACTATCTTCCCACAACTCATGAATGTACATACATGCATAAAAAACAACCCTCATCCTCAAAACCTTCCTCCCCATTACCTAATCCCAAACAAAATTTCGTAATTGAGGGTTAGGGCTAGAATCTTACCTCTTGGTTTAAGGCCTTGTGAGCTTTCTTGTTGAATTTCAAAGCTTGGACAAGATTTTGGAGGAACAATTTGCTTAGGGACTTCACCTCTCACTCTAGGGCACTCCTTCCCTCTAAAAATATCAGATATACCCTTTAGAAATGATCCCTTACGTCTAATTATCGAGGTAGGGTCGGGTTCAAAAGTTAGAAAAAAGCCCTGTGTTTCAAAAAATTTTCTTCAACTCCTTTACGCACTGTTCAACCCAAAAAATTCGAACCACGGCGAGCTTGTAAGTTTAGGTAAGATTTTACGGAGCCTTACATCCTCCCCTGCTTAGGATCATTCTTCCTCGAATGAGGGCCAAAATCCGCCATTAGAAATGAATGTAACTCAGCTGCTATAACACATCAACAGTTTCAAATTTTAACTAACTCCTCAAATTTCTAAAATTTTTGCCATAGTTTCCCCTGTAACTGGGCCTATCCACCTGTCCGAGAATCCCAGAAACCAACCCTAACAACATATACATGAACCAATAACGTAACATAACATAAAAACAACGGAAATCGTGGACTCACGAGCATTATATCACCAAAAAAGAACACCATTAACATCAACTATACAAATGATACATAATTCATAAAAGGTAAACACTTAGCATTTTCATAGAATACAACTTTATAAATACATGACTATTCAACCAAATAAGGGTACTTCTTCTTCATTTGTTCCTCGGCCTCCCAGGCCTCTGCAACCTACTGGTTCTGCCATAGCACCTTCACGGAAGCAATTTCTTTATTTCTCAGCTTACGGACTTGCCTATCAAGAATGGCAACTGGAACAATAAGCGACAGATCTCCAACCACCTTCTTCAACATGGATACGTGGAATACCAAGTCCCCTAAAGACATCTCTGGAGGTAGTTCTAGCTTGTATGCCACCTGACAAATGGATTCTGTACGGTCCGACATACCTTGGACTCAATTTTCCTTCTTACCGAACCGCGTTATAACTTCATAGGGGAAACCTTCAAGAATATCCAATCATCTTCTTTGAACTCCAAATCCCTACAATGAACATCTGAATAGGATTTCTGATGACTCTGAGCAGTTTTCAACCGTTCTATAATGATCTTAACTTTTTCCATAGCCTGTCGTACGAGGTCTGGCCTATCAATTCCGCTTCCCCAATCTCGAACCACCCAATGAGAGATCTACATCTCCTACCATATGAAGCCTATCTGGATTGTAGCATGGAAACTGTTGTTGTACGCAAACTCTATGAGCGGCAAATGATCATCCCAGCTATCTTTGAAGTCAAGAACACAAGCGCACAACATATCCTCAAGCGTCTGAATAGTCCGCTCTACCTGCCCGTCAGTCTGCGGGTGAAAGACTGTACTAAGATTCACCTAAGTACCCAAACCTTGCTGAAACTTCATCCAAAAATTAGTTGTGAAATGTGCCCCTCGATCTGAGATAATAGAAACTGGAGTGCCATGCCGCCTGACTATTTCCTTAATATACAACTGAGCATATTATTCTGCTGTGTCGGTAGCCTTAACAGGTAAGAAGTAAGCTGATTTTGTGAGTCAATCCACAATCACCAAAATCGAGTCATACTTACAAGGCGTGCGAGGTAGTCCTACCACAAAGTCCATATTAATCATTTCCCACTTCCATATTGGAATTTCTATGTTCTGTGCCAACCTACCGGGCCTTTGTTGCTCGACCTTCACTTGCTGACAATTTGGACATCTTGCCACAAAGTCTGCTACATTTCTCTTCATACCATTCCGCCAATAGACTTCCCTAAGATCATGATACATCTTTGTAGAGCCCGGGTGCGCGGAATACCTAAAAGTGTGAGCTTCGGTCATGATTCTTTCTCGGAGACCATCCAGGAGAAAAGGCCATGATCTTATGTTTATGAATCCCCTCCTTCAATTGTACCAACAACGGATCATTGTATTGCTTCTCCTTGATTTCCGCCACAAGCGATGATTCAGCCCTATTTTGCACAATCACCCCTCCTTCACTAGAATCTGCAAGACGAACTCCCAAACTAGCCAACCGATGAACCTCCTTGACCAACGGCCTTTGGTATGCCTCCAAGTGAGTAAAACTACCCATATATTTCTGGCTAAGAGCATTCGCTACAACATTAGCCTTCTCCGGATGATATAGGATGTCGATGTCATAATCCTTGAGTAACTCGAGCCATCATCTCTGCCTCTGATTCAATTCCTTATGTTCGAAAATATATTGAAGGCTCTTATTGTGCGTGAATATATCCCATTTCACTCTGAAACTCCCCTGAAACCAAAGCCAGACACCCCCCGAAAATCACGTAAACATAATACAACATTGAGGAGGCCATAAATAGGGAATCGAGGCTAAAATAGTCAAAACGACCGGCCGGGTCATTACAGCCTCCCCCTCTTAAAACAAATGTCCGTCCTCGAATGAGTATAGAGACATACCTGAGTTGTGCAAAGATAAGGATAACGGCTATGCATATCATGCTCGGTCTCCCATGTCACCTCCTCTAGTAGTTGACCCCTCCACTGAACCTTCACTGAAGCAATATTCTTCGACCTCAACTTTCGGACCTGCCTGTCCAAAAGAGCCACCGGCTCCTCAACATAAGACAAATCCTTGTCCAACTGGACTAAGTTAAAATCCAACACATGAGACGGATCACTGTGATACTTCCGGAGCATAGAAACATGGAATACTGGATGAACTGCAGCTAGACTAGTTGGCAGTGCAAGTTTGTAGGTCACCTCACCAATCCTCTCCAAGAATCTCAAAAGCTCCGATATACTGAGGGCTCAACTTCCCCTTCCTCTCGAACATCATAACACCCTTCATGGGCGAAACCCAAAGCAAGACCTGCTCCCTAACCATAATTGCAACGTCACGAACCTTCCGATCCGCATAACTCTTCTATCTTGATTGGCCTGTACGAAGCCGATCTTGAATCAATTTAACCTTTTCCATGACATCCTGAACCAAGTGAGTACCCAATAGCCTAGGCTCACCCTGCTCAAACCAACTTATCGGACAGACACCGCCTCTGATACAAGGCCTCATACGGAGCCATCTGAATGATCGATTGGTTGTTGTTGTAGGCAAACTCTGTAAGCGGCAAGAACAGATCCCAGGAACCCCACCATAACACACGCAAGAAGCACATCCTCCAATATCTAAATATTGCGCTCGAACTATCCGTCTGTCTGAGGGTGGAATGTTGTACTCAACTCAACCCGTGTGCCCAACTCACGCTGTATGGCCCTCCAGAATCACGATGTAAACTGCGTACCCCGATCATAGATTATGGATACCGGCATGCCATGAAGTCGGACAATCTCACGAATATAGACTTGAGCCAGCTGCTCTGAAGAATAAGTAGTCACCACTGGAATGAAATGAGCTGACTTGGTCAACCTATCCACAATTACCCATACCACATCAAACTTCTTTAGAGTTCATGGGAGCCCAACAAGAAAAGCCATGGTAACTCGCTCCCATTTCCACTCGGGAATCTCAAGCCTCTAAAGCAACCTACCTAGCCGCTGATGATCATACTTCACATGCAAACAATTTAGGCACCGAGCTACATACTCCACTATGTCCTTCTTTATCCTCCTCCACCAATAGTGTTGTCTCAAGTCCTGATACATCTTAGCGGCACCCGGATGATTGAAGAACCGCGAACTATGGGCATACTGAAGAATCAACTCAAGCAACCTATCTACGTTGGGCACATATAGTCGGCCTATCATTTGCAACACACCGTCATCTCCAATAGTGGCCTCCTTGGCATCGTTGCGCTGAACCATGTCCTTGAGGGCAAGCAAATGAGGGTTGTCATACAAACGCTCTCTGATACGATCATATAGAGAGGACCGAGAAACAAAAACTCTACTCGACTCTGAAACATCCAATCTAACAAAATGATTGGCCAAGGCCCGAACATCTAATGCTAATGGCATCTCCGCTGCCGGTAGATATGCTAAACTGTCCAAGCTCTCCTCCTTTCGACTCAAGGCATCGGCCAACACATTGGCCTTCCCTGGAATAGTGATATCATAGTCCTTAAGCAACTCTTACCATCTACGATGCCGCAAGTTAAGTTCCTTCTATTTGAATAGATGTCGTAGACTCCGGTGGTCGTTATAGACGTCATAGGGGACATTGAACAAATAATGCCTCCAAATAGTCAAGGCATGAACAATAGCTACTAAATCAAGGTCATGGCCAGGTTAATTCTTCTCATGTACCCTCAGCTTTCTAGACGCGTAGGCAATCACCCTACCGTATTGCATCATCAGCGCACCCAGTCCAACACGTGACGCATCATAGTACACAGTGTACGATCCTAAACCCGTAGGCAACACTGGCACCGAGGCTGTAATCAAAGAAATCTTGAACTTTTGAAAGCTCTCCTCACACTACTCGGTCCATGTGAAAGGAGCCCCTTTTGGGTCATTCTGGTCATAGGTGCAGCAATAGATGAGAAACCCTCTACTAATCAATGTTAATACGATACCAAACCAAGAAAACTCTTAATCTCAGTAGCTGAAGATGGTTTAGGCCAACTACACACTACTTCAATATTCTTCGGATCAACCTTTATCCCCTCACTCGACACCACATGACCCAAAAACGCCACTGAATCAAGCCAGAATTAACACTTCAAAATTTTTGGATACAACTTCTTTCTCTCAATGTCTGAAGCACGATCCTCAGGTGCTGCTCATGATCCTTCCGACTCCAGGAGTACAACAGGATGTCGTCAATAATCACAATGACGAATAAGTCAAGATGGGGCTAGAATACACCGTTCATCAAGTGCATGAATGTTGCTGGGGCGTTGGTCCGCCCATATGACATCACAACGAACTCGTAATGACCACAGCGAATCCTGAAGACAGCCTTCGGAATATCCGGATCCCAAATCTTCAGAAGATGATAGCCTGACCGCATATCAATCTTTGAGAACACTCTGGCACCCTGTAACTGATCAAATAGGTCATCAATGCGTGGCAATTGATTCTTGTTCTTCACTGTAACCTTATTCAACTGTCGATAATCAATAAACATGCGCATAGAACCGTCCTTCTTTACAAACAAGATCGGAGCACCCCAAGGTGACATACTGGCCCGAATGAATCCCTTATCAAGTAGTTTTTGCAACTGTTCCTTTAACTCCTTCAACTCCGCTGAGGCCGTACGATAAGGTGGACTAGAACTGGGCAGAGTGCCCGTCAATAAATCAATACCGAAATCGATATCCCTATCGGGTGGCTTGCCTAGATGATCCGCCAAAAATACATCGAGATTGTCTCTCACTACCGAAACTGACTCAATGGTAGGAGCATCAACACTAACATCTCTCACAAAGGCTAGATATGCATCACACCCCTTCCCAACCATCTGTTGTGCCTTAAGGAAAGACACCCCCCTGCTAGGACCATAATCCAAAGTACCCCTCCACTCAAACCGCGGCAAACCTAGCATAGCGAACGTTATCTTCTTGGCATGACAATCAAGAATAGAATGATAGGGCGACAACCAGTCCATGTTAAAAATAACATCAAAGTCTAGTAGTATATTGAGCAATAATAGATCAACTTTGGTCTCAAAACCACCAAGAACAACTAAACAAGACCGATACACACAGTCAACAACAATAGAATTTCCCACTCGCATGGACACATAGATACTAGAACTCAAGGAATCACAGGATATACCCAGAATAAGTGGAGCCTGGATCAAATAAGACTTATGCACCTGGAACAATACCTGTGATGACTAAGTCTCATCCAACCACCTCCGTCCTAGTCAGAAGAGCATAACATCTGGCCTCGCCTCCGCCTCTAGGGCGACCCCAAACCGCCCAACCTCCATCTCTAGCTGGCTATGCAGGTAAAGTGGCAACTGGTCCGGTAACCACAGCTTGAGAAGCATAGGGACCCTGTAAAGTACGTGGAGCCTGAAAAGTCTGTAGAGGTGCATCACACCTGATTCTACGGCAGTCCCTCACTATATGGCGAGTATCACCATACTCAAACCAAGCTCTCCGATGATGTGGCTGCAGAAACTGGCTCAGGCAGTTGGCTAGACTAAACTTTGAAAGCACCTTGTGGAGGAGGTGCACTTGATAGTGGCGGTGCATAATGGTCAACCTGAGATTTGGGAGTGACTGGAATACAGCTGGAAGCTAGGAGAGCTGAATGAACAACACGGTTCACATAGCCACTACCATGACGGGCTGCAACTGGGGCACAGGCACCACTATATGTGGCAGAATCTCGAGGCCTTTGGTCTCCCTCTCCTCTCTCTCCCGACCCCACATACCCTCTAATCTCCAAGCGATCTCCACCAGCTGGTATAGGGTATCAGTCTCTAACTCTTGAGCCATGATGAATCTAATCCCATGGTTGAGCCCCTTGATAAATTGACAGAATCGCTCTCTGATTGTGGAGACTAAGGCTGGTGCATGTCTGGAAAACTCGCTGAACTTGATAGCATACTCTAATACAATCATAGCACCCTAGTGCAATTAGTCAAACTCTGCGCACCATGCGTCCCAAAGACTCTGGGGAACAAACTCTCTCAGAAACATCTATGAGAACTGAGTCCATGTGTGAGAAGCTGCCTCGGCCGGCTACCCAACAAATACGCAAGCCACCACTGATAAGTTGCTCCCTTAAGCTGGAACATAATGAAAATACCCATAGTACGGAGGATATGGTGGCACTCCTCAAGAAAACCCTATGCGACCTCTGTAGCTAGGCCACTGAATGTAGGAAAGAGAAATGAATGGAGTTCTTAGAAAGGTAACTGAATGGTATCCGGTGTGGCACTTGACTTTCAGGAAGATAAGTGGGATATCGCTAAATAGAGTATACCTCTAGAAATAGAAATTTCGATTTAATGGACAAATGTCTTCTTTAAGAAAGTAAGGCACTAGGCATAGGAGAAAGGACAACATGCCCCAAATCGGATTGAAGGTCAGACTGCACATTACATTCAGGCACGGAATCCACTGTGGTAGTGGTACTTCACGTACCTCTCTAGCCTAAGCTGCTCCCCCTCATATGCTACTACCCTAACCTCAGGCTGAACTGGGATAACCAGCTGAACTGGTATGACATCTAGGACCTGATCAACCTGGATCCGCTGCTCTGGGGTATCGACGGCAGGAGTCTGTGCTCCTCCCCTAGCCTGGGATGTGGCCGGTACAAGTGGAATCAACCCTACCTGAGCTAGAGTACCAAACATGCTCAAGAACTGGGTGAGAGTCTCCTAATGTGGGGTGGGGGGG
>MCJB01012485.1:35437-73675 GCA_002018475.1 Nicotiana obtusifolia
GGGGGGAAGGTAGGGGAAAAGCAACAGGCACATCAGGTGCTTGCCCCCCAACTCCAGCTACAGGTGGCACCTCTATTGCCGCTCGGGCAACTGCTCTGGACGCACCACGTACTCGTCCTCGGCTTTTGCCTCATCCCCAGCCTCTTGCAGCTCTAGTAAGGGGCGCAGGTGTCTAATCATCCAATCCAGATGTGCATGTCCTCACCATTTTCGAGAGAATAGAAAGACTGAGATTTAGAATTTCGAAGTGAACAAATTTGCACGATAAGGAATCAAAGAAGTGAAGCTTTTCCTAGCAGTTCCATAGCCGCCCAAAGATAAGTTCAGACGTCACCGTACCACGCCGTAAGATTCTACTAGACGTACTTGTGACTCATAACATCAATGAACGTAGAGCTCTAATACTAACTTGTCCCCAATTTCCCTCTATAGGATGTCGTAATGGCACCTAGTCTATAAGACTAGGTAAGCCTAACATACATGCGGAATATAACTGAAATAACGATAAACTCTCAAATACTCAATAACTATTATAAAGAAAACTCTGCAACTCAGCATAAACAAACTTCCTAAAATTTGGTGATAACATGTCACGACCCTAACCCCGAACCCGGTCGTGATGGCGCCTCTCGTGAAGACAAGGCCAGGCAATTTAACCAAAATCTCATTTTAAGCATTTAATTAACATGAAAACAATATAAGCATGATTTAATAGGAATCATACGGAAATATAGCTAACCATAATAGAGACCATCCCGACACAACCCAAACCGGGGTGTCACAAGTCATGAGCAACTATGGATCCTGATACAAGATTACTAAATACAATATCTGGAACAACTGTTTGAAAAACATGGAAACGATAAGATAAGGGAGATACGGGGCTGTGGACGCCAACAGCTACCTCATAGTCTCTGAATCACCGCCTGGACGGGAGGAGTAGGTACTCCGGAGTGGAACCAACAACGCCTGAATCTGCACACATGGTGCAGGGAGTAATGTGAGTACTCCGACCCAGCGAGTCATAAATATAAATAACGACTGAAAGTAAGAAAGCACGTAAAGCACAAGGCATTTTATAAGGAAGCAATAAAACATCACTTTAAAACAGTAAATCAGTGAGAAATCAAGTAAAATCTCCTTATCAACAATTCCGCCCCTTGGGCAATATCGTAGAACAGTACCAGCCCCTCATATATTCTGAGATATGAGCTTCTAAAGTGCATCAGAAAATCCTGTCAAAATTGCTCCACCAGCCAACTTCGATCAATCATACATGCTATACAAATGTCCAAATGATAAATGGTTTATCTTTCTGGAAACTAGATCAAAGGGCTACAACTTTCATTTTTCATCATCTCATAATTCCTTATATATTGCGAGATATAAGCTTCCAAAGTCGGTCCTGTGCAGCAGAAATTTCTGCTATGCACAGTGCCTGGAAAACAGCAACAGTACCAGGCTTCGGTTAATCTATTGTAGCTTTTGATACAAATGTCCAAATGATAAATGGTTTATATTTCTGGAAACTAGATTTAAAAGGCTACAATTTTCATTTTTGGACCATCTCCAAATTCCTTACAAATTACGAGATATAAGTTTCTAAAGTCGGTCCTGTGCAGCAGAAATTTCTGCTATGCACAGTGCCTCGAAAACAACAGCAGTACCAGGCTTCGGTTAATCTATCGTAACTTTTGATAATAATGTCCAAATTATAAATGATTAATATTTCTGGAAACTAGATTCAAAGGGCTACAACTTTTATTTTTGGACCATCTCCAAATTCCTTACAGATTACAAGATATAAGTTTCCAAAGTCGGTCCTGTGCAGCAGAAATTTCTGCTATGCACACTTCCTGAAAAACAACAGCAGTACTAGGCTTCGGCTAATCTATTGTAACTTTTGCTACTAATGTCCAAATGATAAATGGTTTATATTTCTGGAAACTAGATTCAAAGGCTACAACTTTTATTTATGGACCATCTCTAAATTCCTTATAGATTGCGAGATATAAGCTCCCAAAATAAGCTCCATGCAGCAGAATTTCTGCGATGCACCAGCAGTAAACAAATGGATAGAAATGGTCCAAAACTACTCCGAAACGCGCCCGAGTCATTCGGGACCCCGTCCGGATATACCAACAAGTCCTAAAATATATTACGGACTTAGTCGAGGCCTCAAATCACATCCAACAATGCTAAAAACACGAATGATACTTCAATTCAAGCATAATGAAACTAATAAATTTCAACTTTTACATTCGATGCTGAAACCTATCAAATCGAGTCCGATTGACCTCAAATTTTGCACACAAGTCATAAATGACATAACAGACCTATGAAGATTTTCAGAACTAGATTCCGACCCCGATATCAAAAAGTCAACTCCTCGGTCAAACTTTCCAAAAATCTTCCATTTTCCAGCATTCGCTAAAAGGCGTTGAATTGTCCTACGGACTTCCAATTTCATATCCGGACATGCGCCTAGGTCCGAAATCACCATACGAAGCTATATCAACTCTCGGAATTCCATTCCGACCCTCGGATCAAAATCTCTCCTGACAACCGAAAATCGCCAAAATACTAACTCCACCAATTCAAGCCTAATTCTACACTGGACCTCCAAAACCAATTCCGATCACAATCCTAAGTCATAAATCACCTCCCGAAGCTAACCGAACCATCAGAAATCACATCCAAGCCCTCTAACTCATAAGTTAACATCCGGTTGATTTTTCAAACTTAAACCTTCTTAAAAGAGACTAGGTGTCTCATTTCTTACCAAATCCAGTCCGAACGCAAAGTACTCAACTCGATCAAATAAAACACGGATAACGAAGCATAGTGAAGCAAAAATGGGGGGAAACGGAGCGGTAACTCATGAGACGACTGGCCGGGTCCTCACATCCTCCCCAACTTAAGCAAACGTTCGTCCTCGAATGAGTCAAGAAACATACCTGATGCCTCAAATAGGTAAGGATATTTGCTCCGCTTCTCCTGCTCGGTCTCCTAGGTAGCCTCCTCCACGGGCCGACCTCTCCACTGCACTTTCACTGAAGCTATATCCTTGGACCTCAACTTCCGAACTTGACGACCCAAAATAGCCACTGGCTCCACATCATAGGTCAAATCATCATCCTACTCCAAAATATGAGACAGATCCCAATATACTTCCGGAGCATAGAAACATGAAATACCGGGTGCACACTTGACAAGCTGGGTGGAAAAGCAAGCTCATAAGCCACCTCCCCGGTCCTCCGAAGCACCTCAAACGGCCCAATGAACCGAGGACTCAATTTTCCTTTCTTCCCGAATCTCATAACACCCTTCATGGGCGAAGCCTTCAGCAAGACCTTCTCACTAACCATGTAGGACACATCTTACAACCTTCCTATCAGCATAACTCTTTTGCCTCGACTGCGCTGTACGAAGCCTCTCCTGAATCACTTTCACTTTCTCTAGAGTATCCTGAACCAAATCAGTCCCCAATGGCCTAGCCTCCCCAGGCTCGAACCAACCAACTGGAGATCTACACCTCCTCCCATACAAAGCCTCAAATGGAGCCATCTAAATACTCGTCTGGTAGCTGTTGTTCTAAGCAAACTCTACAAGCGGTAGAAACTCATCTCATGAACCTTCAAAATTAATAACACATGCACGCAACATGTCCTCCAATATCTGAATAGTACGCTCGGACTGCCCGTCCGTCTGAGGACTTTGCACGGCTCTCCAAAACTACAAAGTAAATTGAGTACCTCTATCTGAAATGATAGAAACTGGGACACCATGCAGCTGAATAGTCTCCCGGATATAAATCCCTGCCAACCGCTCTGAAGAATAGGTAGTACACACAGGAATGAAGTGCACGGACTTGGTCAGCCAATCCACAATCACCCAAATAGCATTGAACTTCTTCAAAGTCCGTGGAAGTCCAACAACAAAGTCCATAGTGATCCATTCCCACTTCCACTGGGGAATAACCATCTGCTGAAGCAAGCCACCCGGTCTCTGATGCTCATATTTACCTGCTGATAGTTGAGACATCGAGCTACAAATCCCACAATATCTTTCTTCATTCTTCTCCAACAATAGTGTTGTCTCAAGTCCTGATACATCTTCGCAGCACCCGGATGAATGGAATACCGCAAGCTATGGGCCTCCTCCATAATCAACTCCCGAAGCCCATGCACATTTGGCAAACAAATCCGGCCATGCATCCTCAACACTCCATCATCGCCAATGGTCACATCTCTCGCATCATTATGCTGAACTCTATCCCTAAGGACAAGCAAATGCGAATCGTCATATTGGAGCCCTCTGATGCGATCATATAAGGAAAACCGAGAAACCACACAAGCCAACACCCGACTAGGTTCCGAAATATCTAATCTCACAAACTGATTGGCCAAGGCCTGAACATCAACTACAAGGGGTATCACCCCAACTGGAATATATGCCAAACCCCCCATACTCACTGCCTTTCGGCTCAAAGCATCTGCCACCACATTGGCCTTTCCCGGATGGTACAATATAGTGATATCATAATCCTTGAGCAGCTCCAACCATCTCCGATGCCTCAAATTAAGATCCTTTTTCTTGAACAAATGCTGAAGGCTGCGATGATCAGTAAACACCTCACAAGATACGCCATACAAGTAATGCCTCAAAATCTTTAATGCATGAACTATGGCAACCAGCTCCAAATCATGAACAGGGTAGTTCTTCTCATGGGGCTTCAACTGACGAGAAGCATAAGCAATAACTCTACCCTCCTGCATCAATGCACAATCAATCCCAACTCTCAAAGCATCACAATACACGGTATATGAACCTGAAGCTGATGGCAAAACCAATACTGGAGCTGTGGTCAAGGCTGTCTTGAGCTTCTGAAAGCTCTCCTCACACTCGTCCGACCATACAAATGGAGCACCCTTCTGAGTCAATTTGGTCAAGGGCGATGCAATGGATGAGAATCCCTGAATAAACCGGCGATAATAGTCTGCCAACCCAATAATAGTCTGCTACGAATCTCTGTGGCTGAGGACGGTCTAGGCCAACTCTAAACCGCCTCTATCTTCTTTAGATCAACCTGAATACCCTCGCTGGACACTACTCGTGCCCCAAGAATGCTACTGAACCGAGCCAAAACTCACACTTAGAGAATTTTGCATAAAGCTTCTCCTCCCTCAATCTCTTCAATAAAACTCGCAAATGCTCCGCGTGCTCCTCTTGGCTACGCGAGTACACCAGAATATCATCAATGAATACAATTACGAATGAATCTAGATAAGTCCGAACTACACTATTCATCAAATGCATGAATGCTGCTGGGGCATTGGTTAGCCCGAAAGACAAAACAAGAAACTCATAATGACCATATCTTGTCCTGAAAGCAGTCTTAAGAATATCTGAATCCCTGATCTTCAGCTGGTGATAACCCGAACGGAGATCAATCTTGGAGAACACTCGCGCCCCCTGAAGCTGGTCAAATAAATCATCAATGCGAGGCAAAGGATACTTGTTCTTAATTGTTACCTTGTTCAATTGCCTATAATCAATGCACATTCTCATGGTTCCATCCTTCTTCTTCACAAACAGAACTGCCGCACCCCAAGTTGACACACTAGGCCGCATGAACCCCTTATCTAGGAGTTCCTGAAGCTGCTCCTTCAATTCTTTCAACTCTGCTGGTGCCATACGATATGACGGAATGGAAATGGGCTGAGTGCCCGGCACCAGGTCAATACCAAAATCAATATCCCTGTCCGGTGGCATGCCCGGCAGGCCTGCAGGAAATACATTGGGAAAATCCCTCACAACTGGAACAGAATCAATGCTAGGAGTCTCAGCTCCAACATCCCTCACAAATGCTAGATATGAAAGGCAACCCTTCCCAACCACACGCTGGGCCTTCAAGAACGATATCACTCTACTAGGAAAAAAATCAGTCACACCACGCCACTCGATCCGCGGTACACCCGGCATAGCCAAAGTGACTGTCTTAGCATGACAGTCTAGAATAGCACGACATGGAGATAACCAATCCATGCCCAAAATGACATCAAAATCCACCATGCTCAATAGCAATAGGTCCACTCGTGTCTTCAAACCCCCAATAGTCACCACACATGACCGGTACACACGGTCTACAACAACAGTATCGCCCACCGGGGTAGACACATGAACAAGTAAAGAAAGGAACTCCCGCGGCGTACCCAAATAATGAGCAAAATATGAGGACACATAAGAATAGGTGGAACTGGGATCAAATAATACAGAGGCATCTTTGTGGCAGACTCAAACAATACCTGTAATGACAACATCTGAAGCAATGGCATCTATCCTGCCTGAAATAGCATAGAAACGAGCATGGCCACTGCCTGATCGACCTCCCCTTCTGGGGCGACCCTTGGCTGCCTGACCTCTACCCCTAGCTAGCTGGGCGGGTGGTAAAGTAACTGGAGCAGAAGTCGAGGGCTGATCCCTCTGCTAAGACGAACTAGCACCACGATGAGGACACTGCCTCCACATGTGGCCCATCTCGCCACAGTCATAACAGCTCCCTGGTGCTGGAGAAGAGAGCTGAAGGGAACCCCTTGCACCAGAGTGTCTAGCAGATGCACTCAGAATAGAAGAACCTTGGGCTGACGGAGCACGAGCGGAACTTTGAGCTGGAAGGGCGCTGGGTGATGATTTGCCCTGCTGCGACCCATGATAACTATGACCTGAAGATGCCTCGCGATACACTGGACGGGCTGATTGAGCAGGCCTGAAAGAACGACCTCTACCATGCTGAAACTGGCCCCTCGAAGGAGTACCACTATAACTGCCCGATCCTCGAGGCCTCTTGGCCTCCCTCTCCTCTCGCTCCTAACGACGAACCGTCTCAATCTCGCAGAAATATCAACCATCTCCTCGAACGTAGCACCCAACACTCTCTCTCTAGTCATAAGAATACGGAGATGATAGTTAAGGCCATCAACAAATCTCCTGATTCTCTCACGATCTATCGGAACCATCCAGACGGCATGAGGAGCCAACTTAGAAAACCTCGACTCATACTGTAACACAGTCATATCCCCCTGTCGCAACCACTCGAACTGTCTACGCAGCTTCTCTCTGTGGGACTGCGGCACATACTTCTCCAAAAAAAGAGCGGAGAACTGCTGCCAAGTAAGGGGCGCTGCACCAACCGGCCTATGCCTCTCATACGCCTCACACAAAGTGAAGGCAGCTCCAGAAAACTGAAAGGTGGTAAGAGTCAAGAATCCCTGCTAAACGGAGCATCCGCTGACACTTATCAAGAAAACCCTAGGAATCCTCGCCCTCAGTACCACTGCATGACGGAGGCTGGAGTCTACCAAACCTCTCAAGACAACGCCGCTCATCATCCGGTATAACTGGTACCATGAACTCCTGGGCTGGTGCAACCGGCTGGGCTGGAGGTGCCCCCGGCGTCTGAAGTCCCTGCACTACCTTCTAAGGTGTACGAGCAGGGGGGGTCTGATTTCCTCCCCCGGCCTGTAAAGTAGCTGCTGCTGTGGTGACTGAAACTGCCTGAGCCAGGCCAGTGCAAACAGTCAAGGTCTGAGCTAAGGCCTCCTGAAGACCCGGAATCTCGATGGGCATAGCTGGTGCCTGAACTGGTGCTGCTGGAGCCTGATCCTGAGCTGGGGCAGCTGGTGGATCAACAGGTGCTGCCCTCACTGCTCTGCCTCTGCCACGACCACGACCGCGTCCACGGCCTCTAGTAGCCTCAGTGGCTGGCACTGTTGGTCGTCCACCTCATCCGGTAGATCGCGTCCTCACCATCTATGAGAGAATAGGATAACAGAAGTTTAGTCCTCGGATCAACAAGCTCGCACGACAAGAATTTCAAGAATATTAAGTTTCTCCTAAAAGGTTATGCAGCCTCTTGAGGATAAATACAGACGTCTCCGTACCGATCCGCGAGACTCTACTAAACCTGCTCATGACTCGTGAGACCTATTCAACCTACGCTCTGATACCAACTTGTCACGACCCTAACCCCGAACCCGGTCATGATGGCGCCTCTCGTGAAGACAAGGCTAACCAATTTAACCAAAATCATATTTTAAGCAGTTAATTAACATAAAAACAATATAAGCATGATTTAATAGCAACCATTCACGGAAATATAGCTAACCATAATAGAAACTATCCCGACACAGCCCAAACCAGGGTGTCACAAGTCATTAGCAACTATGGATCCTGATACAAGTCTACTAAATACAATACCTGGCACAACTGTTTGAAAAACATGGAAACGATAAGATAAGGGAGATACGGGGCTGCGGATGCCATCAACTACCTCGTAGTCTCTGAATCACCACCTAGACGGGAGGAGTCGGCACTCCAGAGTGGAACCAACAATGCCTGAATCTGCACACATGGTACAGGGAGTAATGTGAGTACTCCGACCCAGTGAGTGATAAATATAACTAACGATTGAAAGTAAGAAAGCACGTAAAGCACAAGGCATTTCATAAGTAAGCAATAAAACATCATTTGAAAACACTAAATCAGTGAGAAATCAAGTAAAATCTCCTTATCAACAATTCCGCCCCTCGAGCAATATCGCAATACAGTACCAGCCCCTCGGGCTCAAATCTCAGAACAATACCAGCCCCTCGGGCTATCACATGGAACAGTATCAGCCCTTCGGGCTATATCTCACATCACAATGGGTACCCGCGCTCACTGGGGGTGTACAGACTCCGGGAGGGGCCCCTTACGGCCCAAGCGCAATATCAAGCCACCTCGTTGTACAAATCTAGGCCCTCGGCCTCATATCAGTCAAGCCACCTTGTGACGTATATAAAGTATCTCAGGCCCTCGGCCTCATATCAATCACAAGTCACCTCGTGGCATATAAAGTATCTCAGGCCCTCGGCCTCATATCACTCAGTATATCCTCACATCCGGCCCTCGGCCGCACTTAGTCAGAAAATCATCACAAGTCCCTCGGGCATAGTAAAATAGTAGTTCTCAGCCCAAAAACATCATTAAAATATTATTTAAGTCTCAAAACTGAGTAAAAGTGGCTGAGTTGTAAAACAGTGGAAACAACATGACTGAGTTCAAGTAATAAGTCAAAATAGTGAGGAAACAGTGATAAAAATCCCCGAAGGGTTCAAATAATTGGCACGAATCCCAAATATGGAAATCAGCCCAAATCATGATGATAACAATTAAGTTTCAGTCAAATACGGGGTAAAAATCATCAATCGGGACGGACCAAGTCACAATCCCCAGTAGTAAACGACCCCACGCTCATCATCGAGCGCGTGTCTCACCTCAATATAGCAGTACGATGTACAATTCGGGGTCTCAAACCCTCAGAACATCATTTACAATCACTACTCACCTCGAACCGGCTAAATCCCTAGCTCGTGACAACCTTGCCCCTCGAATTGGCCTCCACGCGCGTCGAATCTATCCAAAATCAGAACGAATACGTCACAATATGCTGAGGGGACAAAGCCCAAGCGAAAACAATCGGAAAATACCAAAAATTTCAAAATTAGCAAAACCCGAGCTCGGGCCCACTTCTCGAAGCTCAATAATTTTCACATCAACGAGTTCCTTATCTCTCAACGAGTTCGTACATATCAAAAGTTCTCAAATCCGACCCCGAATGGTCCTCAAAATACCTAATTAAAATTTCAAAATCCCAAGCCCTATTTCTTCCATTTTTAGCAAGACTTCAATGATTTTCTAGGTGAATTTCACAATATAAACGAGTTTTAGGTCCGAAATTCTTACCTCCAATCGATTCTCATTGAATCCCTCGTTAATTTCCTTCAAGAACCTCCAAAAATGAGCAACTATGGGTGAAAATATACCCAAAATCGCAGACAAGAAGGCTTAAAAACATTATGCCCAGGCTTCATCGAGTTGTACCTGCGTTGTGCAGGTTGTACATCCTCTTACCATTTTCCCTTACTGTACACCTTCTGTTAAAACGCTCATAAATCCTTGTGGAAATATCCAAATGATCAACGGTTTGAAGATTTAGAAACTAGACTCGAAGATCTTTCATTTGATAGGTTGTAAACTATGTAACTCTTTATATATTCCGAGATATGAGCTTCTAAAGTGCATCAGAAAATTCTGTCGAAATTGCTCCACCAGCCAAATTCGATCAATCATACATGCTATACAAATGTCCAAATGATAAATGATTTATCTTTCTGGAAACTAGATTCAAAGGGCTACAACTTTCATGTTTTGATCATCTCATAATTCCTTATATATTGCGAGATATAAGCTTCCAAAGTCGGTCCTGTGCAGCAGAAATTTCTGTATGCACATTGCCTGGAAAACAGCAGCAGTACCAGGCTTTGGTTAATCTCTCATAACTTTTGATACAAATGTCCAAATGATAAATGGTTTATAATTCTGGAAGCTAGATTCAAAGGGCTACAACTTTCATTTTTGGACTATCTCCAAATTCTTTACAGATTACGAGATATAAGTTTCCAAATTCGATCCTATGCAGTAGAAATTCTGCGATGCACCAGCAGTAAACAAATGGATAGAAATGGTCCGAAACTACTCCGAAACGCACCTGAGTCTTTCGGTACCCCTTCCGGATATACCAACAAGTCCTAAACCATATTACGGTCTTAGTCGAGTCCTCAAATCACATCCAACAACGCTAAAAACACGAATGATACCCCAATTCAAGCCTAATGAAACTAATAAATTCCAACTTCTACATTCGATGCCGAAACCTATCAAATCGAGTTCGATTGACCTCAAATTTTGCACACAAGTCATAAATGACATAATGGACCTATGAAGATTTCTAGAACAGGATTCCGACCCCGATATCAAAAAGTCAACTCCTCGGTCAACTATTCCAAAAATCTTCCATTTTCCAACATTCGCCAAAATGCATTGAATTGTCCTAAGGACTTCCAATTTCAAATCCGGACATACGCCAAAGTCCGAAATCACCATACGAAGCTATATCAACTCTTAGAATTCCATTTTGACCCTCGGATCAAAATCTCGCCTAGCAACCGGAAATCACCAAAATACTAACTCCACCAATTCAAGCGTAATTCTACACCGGACCTCCAAAACCAATTATGATCACACTCCTAAGTCATAAATCACCTCCCAAAGCTAACCGAACCATCGGAACTCACTTCCGTGCCCTCTAACTCATAAGTCAACATCCGGTTGACTTTTCTTACTTAAACCTTCTTAAAAGAGATTAGGTGTCTCGTTTCTTACCAAATCCACTCTGAACACAAACTACTCAACTCGATCACATAAAACACGGATAACGAATTATAATGAAGAAACAATGGGGGGAAATGGAGCGGTAACTCATGAGTAGCATAATGAAGTAGAAATTGGGGGAAACGGAGCGGTAACTCATGAGACGATTGGCCGAGTCGTCACATAACAAGTCTCAAGCTCTATGAATAAGTACTGATCATCCCTATACAACAATGTGTCTATAATGGAAGGAAAATGAAGTAGACTAGATAGAGGGGGACTTCGATGATAGCATCCTAAGAAGTTCAGCTCTATTCAAGGATAAGAATGAAGCTTTGGAATCTCAAAGACTAGATGTCAAGCTAAAGAGTTGCAAAAGAAGGCCATTAGAAGTGAAAATAAAGAAATTGCTTGCACCAACTGGGAGGAAGAGCTCAAGGGTAAAGTGTATGAATTGTCTAGGTATTACCATTTTTTTATGGCCCAAATTTATGTCCATGAGGATGAGGATTGGATCCCATGAAACATCCTTTGAAGAAGGTCCTAGTCAGCCCACTTTTGGACCAATTTGGCACCTAAAATATTTCCAAACTTGCAACCCATGAAGTCCTACATAAAGACATATTTTTATAACATAAAAAGGACTTACTTGATGTCCAAGAAGGGTACAATAGGCATGCTATATCTTGAGTACAAGTTTGTGCCAAGTTGCGTGCAAATTTCCTTCAAGATTTTCAAGATTTTCAAGATATCCAAGATTCTAACCAAGATTAGTTTGGGACTTATTTCCATATATTTTGGGACTATATTTATTGCTTTCCTAGTTAGTTAAGGATATGTTTTCCTTTTCCTAAGATTGTTGGAATTACTTTCCAAGAATGACTTGGTTTTTGCTTCCTAGTATTTTCCTTTTCTGACGGTAGTTGGGCTTGTTGTCCAAAGTAATTTAGGTCTTTATTTCCTTATTTTTTTAGCCTTAATTTCGTGATCCCTTCTACCTATATAAGGGGTGTCTTTTTTTTTTATGACTTAGAGTATATAGATAATATCAATAAAAATTGTGAGCTTTTTCTTGCACTATTGTGCATGGCTACTCTTGGATTTATTTTTCAACCTTCAAGAATCAACCTAAGGTGGTAAGACGAATTTTTTGAAATCTTAGATCATTTATAGGTATTCACGAAAGGTGATAAGTTTAGGCTTATTGTTGTTCTTATTATTCTAAAGAGTCGGGTTTCATAATTTATTTCTTGTTTTTAATTCTATATCAAAGGAGATTAGTTTTTCATTACCTGATTATTATTGTTAGGATTCAATTTCAAGAATAGACTTCTTGAATTCAAGAAACTCTTTCTTGAGTTCAATCTATCTTTGGGTTTTTGTCTTCTTTTTATTTCTTTATTTTCTTTTAGCTTCCGCATGTTTCTTGATTTTTCTTAGTAGTTTTTGGACCCCTATCGTGTTGTTATCAAGTGGTATCAGAGCACAGGCTAATCAAGATTTCAATCTTGATAATCTTGGGAGGTTCTTGAGCAAAAAAAGAAAACCAAAAAAAAAAACAAAAAAAAATACGAAATTCAGCCCCAAAAATGTTATTGCTCATTATTATTGTCAGAATTCAAGTATTATTTGGTTTTCAAGTCAAGAAAGGAAACAAGAAGAGGTGATCCTAGTTCTTGAAGATTAAGGTAACTTCTTTCCTTATTCTTGTGGGGTTTCTTTGGGTTTCCTAAACTCTTTTTTTTTTCTACTATCTAATTCCTATTCTTCCTATGTTTGGTCCTTCACTTTCCTTTTTCTTTTTCTAACTCTACATTCTTATCACTAAGGTTGTGACTAGTAAGGTTTATTAATAATTCTAAAGATTAACGACCAAGAGTTGCTTTGAGTGGAAAAAGGCGATGATAACAACGAGGTCGGGAATCCGAACTAGAGTAAGACTTTGAGAAGTAAATGCGGAAGCAATAATAATAAGGAATTGAACAACTAGAATTGAAGTGCAGAAAATAAAGGATATGGAAAAATTTAAGGAACTTCCAAGAACACAAGTTCTATAGCATTGACAAGATCCAAGCAACAACGTCTTGATTTATTGAAGAAATCAAATGTATTTACTTAAAATCAAAACAATAGATTCGGATCTTGACCGCTTTACGACTAACTTGAGACAACAATCAATAACTAGTATTAATCGCCTTCTAAGAATACCACAATGGAATCAAAGATATCACAAAAGAGAAGTAATCTTACTACCTTGAACTATGAACAAGTAATGGTTGAAAGATAAATCTCAAACATAAGTAACAAAGGTTCAAAATAACTCTCAGAGTATGATATTCTTAACCAATAATGAAGTCCCTCAATGAATGAGAAGAACTCCTTATTTATAGGAGTAACAGTCCTTAAAATTAGGTAGGGGAGTTGCTAAGGGGTAACAAAAGTCATTAAAATTAGGTAGAGCGATGCTAAGGGGTAACAAAAGTCATCAAAATTAGGTAGGGTGGTTGCTAGGAAATAAGAAAAGTCACAAAATTAGATAGGGGTGGCCAAATCCCTTTGGTGCAGATTTGGGCCTGAAAATTACAAGTTTGGGCCATTTATTTGGACTCCAATAGAGCTCCTTTTCAAACACCCCCTCTTGGACCTCTCTTAAGCTCATTTTGAGCTATTCTGGGTGCTCTTTTGCTAGATTTCAAGGGCCGAGTTCGGGATGTAATTTTCCTCCTCTTGAACTTCAATTTGGGCCACCAAATAATTGTAAAACTTGTACAATTCTTCTCCTTTGGGCATGAACTCGTCCTCCACAATTAAAAGCTTCATTATTTGCCATTGAAGTCCAGCAAAGAGTTTGGCTATAACTCAATTAGCACTTATATGGTTGAGAAATTAAACTTGCCTTATGTTGAGCATATTGAATCCTACATGTTGAGAGGAATAAAGATAGATAAAAGAGTTATTACTGTTATCTATTGGAAGATATGAGGATGCGATCTGGTGTGATGTGATTCCCATGAATAATTATCATATCTTGTTGGGAAAGCCATGGTATGTCTACAAAAAAGCTTCATATAACATGGAAAAAATAGATAATCTTTTGGGGTAAACGGGACGAAACTCATTCTTGGACCTATGACGCCTCACAAATTTATAAAGATGAAAAGACTATTAAAGAGAATATGGATAAATATGTGAGAGAAAAGAATGAGTGGAGTAAGGGAGTGCATGTCGACATCCCAAGAAAGGAAAAAGTAGAGGTTATGTTGAGTGAAGAGAATAGGATGTCAAGTGCGAAAAAGATTGTGCTTGAGGGAAAAGAAAAGAGCAAAGGAAATGAGATAATAAGAGTCTATGAGGTAGAGATAGAAAAGCAAGAGGGTTTGAGTGAAGAAAAAGAAGAAAACTTTAGTGAGAGAAAAGAGGGTAAGGGTGAGGAAAAAGTTAGTCTTGTGATAAAAGCCAAAGAGAGTGTATGCAAGAAAATTTTGTCCTTACGTCCTAACCCATTAACTCTTTCTTGTTTTAATTCTTGTGATTTTGTGCAGCCATGTGTTGAAAAACCTTTTGAAAGGGAGGTGAGGCGCAAGAGATGGTAGCAAAGGATCCAACTGGATTCCAACATAAATTTAGCGAAATCAATTCTTGTTGGGTAGTGGAAGATAAAAGTTTGGTTAATTTCTTTGTTATTCAACCTTTTGACTATTTTATTTCTTATTTACAGGTGTATGACATGGAGTTTGATAAAATCATTGCTAAGTTGGAGCCATTGGATAAACAATACAAGGTGATGATGTTCTATTGATAAATAAGTCCAAGTATGATATGTATAATTGGTTTATTGAATTATTGGACTTTCTAGAACACTTATGGTATTGTTGGAGGTAAGGAACTATACTCTTATTTCTTATGTTGGTGACTTTATTATTTTTGCTGATGATGATATTTGATGCATATCAAGTCATTAACTGTGATATCTAAGTTCAAGTACAAGACTAATTTGCTTCCTTTTGAATTGAGTATGACATAGATGATTATGAATTCCAACTTGGTTGAAAGAGGCATGTAGTTTATGAGAAGAGGCTCTCGAATGATTTAAATATTTCTTCTTGTCTTATTCAAGTGTCTAGTGAGCTTTCATGTGATAAATTGCTAGAATATGATTTTTGTGTGATGGGGAGTCATTCTTTAAGTCATGTTGATCGTAATCTTGTAATAAGTATTTGCTACTAGTAAAGAAGATATGCATGATTGATGTGACACTAGTGACCAAATAGTCATTCATGAAACTACCTATGACTCTTTCTGTAAAAATTTGAGAAATTGTTTAGAATCCCTTGATGTTGCGAATATTACTGGGGAATGTTATAATCATAAGCTTCAATGTATTGAAATTTTTATTTTGGGATTTATGGGTATATCATAGAAGTGTCTCATTTGATACATATGGTAGAGATACTTGTTTTAAATGGAAGTGTGGTCCATGTTGTGTAATTTCATTGTCATGCACATTTTTGGACATCCTTATTGACAAGATCGAATTGCAAGTTCCCTTGCATAGTGCATCTAAGAGAAGTTTTTATTGGACAATCTAAGTAGGCACAAATTTTATTGGGATGATGATGTCCATATGCTTTATAAGGGAGTATATACATCTATTAGACTTAATTGGATTAAGTGGACACATGGTCACTATCTTATTATATTCCTACCATTTTTTCTGATTAGTGGATGCTATTTACTAGTGCTTGTTTTTTTTTCTTGCAAGGTCGAAATTCGAGGATGAATTTTCTTCAAGAAGAGAGGAATGATAGCATCCTAGGAAGCTCAACTCTATTCAAGGATAAGGATGAAGCTTTTGAATCTCAAAGAGGGCTTTAACAAGATGTCAAGATAAAGAGTTGCAAAACAAGGCCATTAGAAGTGCAAATAAAGAAATTGCTTGCACCAACTGGGAGGAAGAGCTCAAGGGTAAAGGATATGAATTGGCTAGGTATTACAATTATTTTATGGCCCAAATTTATGTCTAAGAAGATGAGGATTGGATCCAAAGAGACATCCTTTGAAGAAGGTCCTAGTCAGTCCTCTTTTGGACAAATTTGGCACCTAAAATGTGTCAAAACTTGCAACCCATGAAGTCCTACATAAAGATATGTTTTTATAACATAAAAAGGACTTACTTGATGTCTAAGAAGGTTACAATAGGCGTGATACATGTTGAGTACAAGTTAGTGCCAAGTTGCTTGCAAATTACCTTCAAGATTTTCAAGATTTCGAAGATATCCAAGATTCTAACCTAGATTAGTTTGAGACTTATTTCTGTATATTTTGGGACTATATTTATTGCTTTCCTAGTTAATTAAGGTTATATTTTCCTTTTCCTAATATTGTTGGAATTACATTCCAAGAATGATTTGGTTTTTGCTTCCTAGCATTTTCCTTTTCCTAAGGTAGTCGGACTTGTTTTCCAAAGTAGTTTAGGACATTATTTCCTTGTTCTTTTAGCCTTAATTTGTGACCCCTCCTACCTATATAAGGGGTGTTTTCTTTGTTTCTTGACTTATATTATATAGACAATATCGATAAAAATTGTGAGATTTTTCTTGCACTCTTGTGTGTGGCTACTCTTGGAATTATTCTTCAACCTTCAAGACTCAAAATAAGGTGGTAAGATGAATTTTTCGAAATCTTAGATCACTTCTACATATTCAAGAAAGGTCACAAGTTGTCACGACCCAAATCCCAAACCCGGTCGTGATGGCGCCTCTCGTGAAGACAAGGCCAGCCAATTAGAGCTATAACTCGATTTAAGCAGTTAAGACAGTACTTACATATTTTAATAATAGCAAATTACGGAAAACATATCTAACCATCCCGATAACAGCCCAAAACGGGGTGTCACAATGTCATGAGCAACTAATGAAATCCTAATAATAAGATTACTATTACAATATCTCTGGCACAATCGTTTGAAGAGAGTGGAAACAAAAAGATAAAATAGATACGGAGCTGTGGACGCCAACAGCTACCTCGTACTCTCTGAAACACCACTCTGACAGTCGTAGTCAATGCCTCAGAGCGGAATCAATAATGCCTGAATCTGCACACATGATGCAAGGAGTAATGTGAGTACTTCCACAGTGAGTAATGCATATAAATAATGACTGAAAGTAAGGAAACACGTAAAGCACAAGGCAATGCGTAATGAAGCAGTAAAACATTTCGTGAAACAGAAAATCCGTGAGAAATCAAGCAATGCCTTCCCTGCTCTAGTTACCAGTTGCCATTGTTACCAACTGTAACATCCCTGGGCATAGTATCATTTAAAAATCACGCCCCTGGGGCAATATTATTTTAAAAAAAATAGTATCATCTCCCCAGCTCTAGTTACCAGTTGCCATTGTCACCAACTGTAACATCACTGGGTAGCCTGCGCTCACTTGGGGTGTACAGACTCCGGGTGGGTCCCCTTACGGCACAAGCGCTATATCATATCTTGTGGCGGCATGCCACCCGATCCCCTTTACATTATATCTCGTGGTAGGCGTACCACCCGATCCCTTTCTCATCATTTAAAAATCTCAAAACTGAGTAAAAGTAACTGAGTTGTAAAACAGTGGAAAACAACATGATTGAGTTCAAGTAATGAAAGGAAACAGTGATAAATACCCCCGAAGGGTTCAAATAACCGACACGAAGCCCAAGTACAACAATCTGCCCAGTTCATGATGATATCAAATAAATTTCAATCAAATATGTAGTAAAAATCATCAATCGGGACAGACCAAGTCACAATCTCCAGTGGTAAACGACCCCACGCTCATCATCGAGCGTGTGCCTCACCTCAATATAGCACTACAATGTGCAAATCCGGGGTTTCAAACCCGCAGGACATCATTTACAATCACTACTCACCTCAAACCGGCTAATCTCTAGCCCACGAAACCTTTGCCATTCGAATTGGCCTCCACGTGCATCGAATCTATCCAATATTAGAACTAATATGTCGTAATGTGCTGGGGTAACAAAGCCCACGCGAAAAAAATCAATAAATACTAAGAATTTCGAAATTAGCAAAACCCGAGCCTCGGGCCCACTTCTCGAAATTCAGAAATTTTCACATCAACGGGTTTCTTATCTCCCCACGAGTTCAATCATACTAAAATTGTCAAATTCCTACATTGATTCGACCTCCAAGTCTTAAAATCTAAGCTTAGGGTTTTTCCACAATTTCCCCAACTTAATCACCAATTACATACTAGAGTAGCAATAGGTTTGGGTAATTTGACCAAGATTGAGTGAAGAACACTTACCCTAATGTTTCCCTTGGTAATCTTTCAAGAATTGCCTCAACACTTGCTTCAACCCGAGCTCTATAGCTCCGACAATGTTCAAGATTGCCAAAACTCCTCTTGAGAATTTGTCCAAGAAAATGTCCTTTGGATATAGTTTTTAAGGTTGATTTGCTGTGATTTTATGGTGTTTGGAGGTGTTTCTCAACGTGGGTAACGGAAAATGGGTTTTGTATAGCAATTGGGCACAGATTTCTATTTATAAAGGGGTCAAAAATCGAGACAAAAATGATCCTGTAGAGGTTAAATATGCGATCGCATATCTGTCGCATAACAGATATGCAGTCCGCATATTTGACCTACCCATCACAATTGTACCCTAGTCTTCATCGCAAATTCAATGTGAGGCATGGTTTGCGGTCCGAATTTAAAGAATGCGATCGCATTCTATACCGCATTCTTGATGTTAAATTTTTTCCCAGAACACTGTCTAGATCTGCGGTCTCAATGTATGATATGCGGTCCGCATGTTAGAAACGCGACCGCATTTCTTACCGCATTTCTGACATGAACTTCGCCCAGAAATCTGCCTGGTTTTGCGATCTTTTTGAGAGATACGCGGTCCGCATTTGAGAAATGCGACCGCATTGTCAACATCTGGTTTTTCTACAAATTTCTTTTCCAACGATGATTTAGTCCGTTTAACCACCCAAAAATCACCCGAGGCCCCTACAACCTCAACCAAACATGACAACCTATCCCATAGCATTATTCAAACTCGTTCCAACCTTCGGAACGCTCAAACAACCTCTCAACGCCAAATTCGCATCGGATTCGAGCCTAAGGATTCAAAAATCTTCTAAATCGCTCCTTTGATCTAAACCTCAACCAAACCACGTCCGAATGACCTGAAATTTTGCACCCCAGTCTTAAATCACATATTGAAGCTATAGCAACTTTCGGAATTCCATTCCGACCTCGGATTAAAGTCTCGCCTATCAACCGTAAATCGCCAAAAATTCTCACTTCACCAATTCGAGCCTAATTCTACACCGGACCTCCAAAACAAATTTCGATCACACTCCTAAATTATAATTCACCTCCCGAAACTAACCAAACCATCGGAACTCACATCGAGCCCTCTAATTCATAAGTCAACATCCGGTTGACTTTTACAACTTAAACTTCTTGAAAGAGACTAAGTGTCTCATTTCTTACCAAATCTACTCCGAACGCAAATCGTTCAACGTGAGTACATACAATGCGGATAACGAGGCATAATAAGGTAGAAATGGGGATAACGGAGCGGTAACTCCTGAGACGACTGGCCGGGTCGTCACATTCTCCCCCTCTTAAGCAAATGTTCGTCCTCGAACGAGTCAAGAAACGTACCTGAAGCCTCAAATAGGTGAGCATATCTGCTCCGCATCTCTTGCTCGATTTCACAGGTAGCCTCCTCCACGGACCGACCTCTCCATTGAAATTTCACTGAAGCTATCTCCTTGGACCTCAACTTCCGAACCTGACAATCCAAAATTGCCACTAGCTCCACATCATAGGTTAGATCATCATCCAACTGAATTGTGCTGAAGTCCAAAATATGGGACGGGTCCCCAATATACTTCCGGATCATTGAAACATTAAATACTGGGTGTACACTCAACAGGCTGGGTGGCAAAGCAAGTTCGTAAGCCACCTCCCCAACTGTTCGAAGCACCTCAAATGGCCCAATGAACCGAGGACTCAATTTCCCTTTCTTCCAGAATCTCATAACACCTTTCATAGGCGAAACTTTCAGCAAGACCTTCTCACCTACCATGTAGGACACATCTCGAACCTTCCTGTCGGCATAACTCTTTTGCCTCGACTGCGCTGTACGGAGCCTCTCCTGGATCACTTTCACCTTCTCCAGAGCATTCCAAATTAGGTCAGTCCCCAATAGCTTAGCCTCGCCGGGCTCGAACCAACCAACTGGAGATCTACACCGCCTCCCATACAGAGCCTCATACGGAGCCATCTGAATGCTTGACTGGTAGCTGTTGTTATAAGCGAACTCCGCAAGCGATAAAAATTCATCCCATGAACCTCCGAAATCAATAACACATGCACGCAACATGTCCTCTAGTATCTGAATGGTACGTTCGGACTGCCCATCCGTCTGAGGATGAAATGCTGTGCTCAATTCCACCTGAGTACCCAACTCCCTCTACACGACTTTCCAGAACTGCAAAGTGAACTGGGTACCTCTATCTAAAATGATAGAAACTGGAACACCATGAAGCCGAACAATCTCTCGGATATAAATACTTGCCAACTGTTCTGAAGAATACGTAGTACACACAGGAATGAAGTGCGCAAACTTGGTCAACCGATCCACAATCACCGAAGTAGCATCGAATTTTCTCAAAGTCCGTGGGAGTCCAACAACAAATCCATAGTGACCCGCTCCCACTTGCACTCAGGAATAGCCATCTGCTGAAGCAAACCACCCTGTCTCTGTTGTTCGTATTTTACTTGCTGACAGTTGAGACACCGAGCTACGAATCCCACAATATCTTTCTTCATCCTTCTCCACCAATAATGTTGTTTCAAGTTCTGATACATCTTTGTGGCACCCGGATGAATGGAATACCGTGAGCTATGGGCCTCCTCCAGAATCAACTCCCGAAGCCCCTCCACATTTAGTACACAAATTCGGCCCTGCATCTTCGGCACTCCATCACCGCCGATGGTCACATCTTTAGCATCAGTCTGCTGGACTTTGTCCGTAAGGACAAGCAAATGCGGATCGTCATACTGACGCTCCATGATGCGATCATTTAACGAAGACCGAGAAACCACGCAAGCCAACACCCGATTGGATCCCAAGATGTCTAATCTCACAAACCTGTTGGCCAAGGTCAGGACATCGACTGCGAGAGCTCTCTCCCCAACTGGAATATATGCCAAACTCCCCATACTTACTGCCTTTCGGCTTAACGCATCGGCCACCACATTGGCCTTTCCCGGATGGTACAATATGGTGATATCATAATCCTTGAGCAATTCTAGCCATCGCCGTTGCCTCAAATTTAGATCCTTTTGCTTGAACAGATGTTGAAGGCTACGATGATCAGTAAACACCTCACAAGGTACGCCGTACAAGTAATGCCTCCAAATCTTCAATGCATGGACTACGGCAGCAAGCTCCAAGTCATGCACGGGGTAGTTCTTCTCATGAGGCTTCAACAGACGAGAAGCATAAGCAATAACTCTACCCTCCTGCATTAGTACACAACCGATCCCAACTCTCGAGGCATCGCAATATACGGTATACGAATCTGAGGCTGATGGTAGAACCAATACTGGAGCTGTGGTCATGGCTGTCTTGAGCTTCTGAAAGCTCTCCTCACACTCGTACGACCATACAAATGGGACACCCTTCTGAGTCAATTTGGTCAAGGGCAATGAAATGGATGAGAAACCCTGAACAAACCGGCGATAGTAGCCTGCCAACCCAAGAAAGCTACGAATCTCTGTGACTGAGGACGGTATAGGCCAACTCTGAACCGCCTCTATCTTCTTTGGATCAACCTGTATACCCTCGCTGGACACTATGTGTCCCAAGAAAGCCACTCAATTGAGCCAAAACTCACACTTAGAGAATTTTGCATAGAGCTTCTCCTCCCTCAATCTCTGCAATACAATTCGCAAATGCTCTGCGTGCTCTTTCTGGCTACGCGAGTACACCAGGATAACATCGATGAATACCACTACTAACGAATCTAGATAAGGCCGAAATACATAGTTCATTAACTTGCTGGGGCATTGGTTAGCCCAAAAGACATAACGAGAAACTCATAATGACCATATCTAGTCCGGAAAGCAGTCTTAAGGATATCCGCATCCCTGAACTTTAACTGGTGATATCCTGAACGGAGATCAATCTTAGAGAACACTCGTGCTCCCTGAAGCTGGTCGAATAAATCATCGATGCGAGGCAAAGGATACTTGTTTTTTATGGTTACCTTGTTCAATTGCCTATAATCGATGCACATTCTCCTCGTGCCATCCTTCTTTTTCACAAATAGAACCGGTGCACCCCAAGGTGACACACTAGGCCGAATGAACCCCTTATCTAGGAGTTCCTGAAGTTGCTCCTTTAATTCTTTCAACTCTGCTGGTGCCATACGATACGGCGGAATAGAAATGGGCTGAGTGCTTGGCACCAAGTCAATACCAAAATCAATATCCCTGTCCGGCGGTATGCCCGGTAGGTCTGCTGGAAATACATTGGGAAAATCCCTCACAACTGGGACAGAATCGATGCTTGGAGTCTCAGCTCCAACATCCCTCACAAACGCTAGATAGGAAAGGCAACCCTTCCCAACCATACGCTGGGCCTTTAAGAACGATATCACCCTACTAGAAATATAATCAGTCACTCCATGCCACTCGATCCGCGGTACACCCGGCATGGCTAGAGTAACCGTCTTAGCATGATAGTCTAAAATAGCACGACACGGAGATAACCAATCAATGCCCAAAATGACATCAAAGTCTACCATGCTTAATAGCAATATGTCCACTCGGGTCTCCAGACCCCCAATAGTTACTACACATAACCGGTACACACGGTCTACAACAACAGTATCGCCCACCGGGGTAGACACATGAACAGGTATGGCAAGAAACTTCCGGGGCATACCCAAATAATTAGCAAAATATGAGGACACACATGAATAGGTGGAGTCGGGATCAAATAATACAGATGCATCCTTGTGGCAGACTGAAACAATACCTGTAATGATGGCATCTGAAGCACTAGCATCTGTCCTGCCTGGATTAGCATAGAATCAAGAATGGCCACCGCCTGGTCGACCTCCCCCTCTGGGGCGACCTCTGGCTGCCTGACCTCCACCCCTAGCTGGCTAGGCGGGTGATAACGTAACTGAAGCAGAAGTCGAAGGCTGACCCCTTTGCTGGGACAATCTGGCACCACGATGCGGACACTATCTTCACATGTGGCCCATCTCGCAACACTCATAACAGCTCCCTGCTGCTGGAGAAGAGGAACGAAGGGAACCTCTCGCACCGGAGTGCCTAGCAGGTGCATTCAGCATAGAAGGACCTAAATCGACAGAGCATGAGCTGGAAGGGCACTGAGCGATGATTGGCCTTGCTGCAACCCATGATAACCACGACCTGCAGATGCCCCATGATACTGTGGGCGAGCTAACTGAGCAGGCCTGAAGGAACGACCTTTACTCTGCTGAAACTGGCCCCTCGAAGGAGTGCCACTGTAACTACCTGATCCTCGAGGCCTCTTAGCCTCCCTCTCCTCTCGCTCCTGACGGCGAACCGTCTCAATCTCGCGAGTTATATCGACCACCTCCTCGAAGGTAGCACCCAATACTCTTTCCCTGGTCATGAGGATAGAGATGATAGTTAAGGCCATCCACAAACCTCTTGATCCTTTCACGATTAGTCGGAACCATCCAAACAGCATGACGAGCCAACTTAGAAAATCTTGACTCATATTGCGACACAGTCATATCCCTCTGTCGCAGCCATTCGAACTGTCTACGCAGCTCCTCTCTGCGGGACTGCGGCACATACTTCTCCAATAAAAGAGCGGAGAACTGCTGCCATGTAAGGGGCACTGCATCAACCGACCTACGCCTCTCATACGCCTCCCACCAATTAAAGGCAGCTCCCGTAAACTAAAATGTGGTAAATGCCACACCACTAGATTCCAGAATCCCGGCTGTCCGGAGCATTCACTGACACTTGTCAAGAAAACCCTCGGCATCCTCGCCCTCAGCACCACTGAATGACGGAGGCTGGAGTCTGCCAAACCTCTAAAGACGACGCTGCTCATCGTTTGGCATAACTGGTACTATGAATTCCTGAGGTGGTGCAACAGGCTGGGCTGGAGGTTCCCCCGGCATCTGAGGTCCGTGCACTACTTGCTCAGGTGTACGGGCAATAGGGGTCTGATTACCCCCCCGGCCTGTGAAGTAGTTGCGGCTGTGGTGGTTGAAACCGTCTGAGCCAGGCCAGTGCAAACAGATAATATCTGAGCCAAGGTCTCCTGAAGACCTGGAATAGCGATAGGCACGGCTGGTGCCTGAACTGGTGCTGCTGGAGCCTATTCCTAAGCTGGGGCAGCTGGTGGATCAACAGATGCTGCCCTCGCTGCTCTGCCTCTACCACGATCACGACCGCGTCCACGTCCTCTAGTGGCCTCAGTGGGTGGTACTGGTGGTCGTCCACCTCGTTCGGTAGTTCGCGGCCTCACCATCTGTGAGAGAACAGGATAGCAGAAGTTTAGTACTCGGATCAACAAGTTCGCACGACAAGAATTTCAAGAATATGGAATTTTCCTAAAAAGGTTCCGCCGACTCTCGAAGAGAAGTACAGACGTCTCCGTACCGATCCGAGAGACCGTACTAAACCCGCTTATGACTCGTGAGACCTATGTAACCTAGGCTCCGATACCAAGCCGTCACGACCCAAATCCCAAATCCGGTCGTGATGACGCCTCTCGTGAAGACAAGGCTAGCCAATTAGAGCTATAACTCGATTAAACAGTTAAGACAGTACTTACATATTTTCATAACAGCAAATTACGAAATACATACCTAATCATCCCGACAACAGCCCAAAACGGGGTGTCACAATGTCATGAGCAACTAATGAAATCCTAATAATAAGATTACTATTACAATATCACTGGCACAATTGTTTGAAGAGAGTGGAAACAACAAGATAAAACAGATACGGAGCTACGGACGCCAACAACTACCTCGTAGTCTCTGAAAGACCGCTCTGACAGTCGTAGTCAATGCCTCGGAGCGGAATCAATATCGCCTGAATCTGCACACATGGTGCAGGGAGTAATTTGAGTACTTCCAACTCAGTGAATAATGCATATAAATAATGATTGAAAGTAAGGAAACACGTAAAGCACAAGGCAATGCATAATGAAGCAGTAAAACATTACGTGAAATAGAAAATCCGTGAGAAATCAAGCAATGCCTTCCCAGCTCTAGTTACCAGTTGCCACTGTTACCAACTGTAACATCCCTGGGCTCAGTATCATTTAAAAATCATGCCCCTCGGGCAATAATTTTTAAAAAAAACAGTATCATCTCCCCAGCTCTAGTTACCAGTTGCCATTATTACCAACTGTAACATCACTGGACTATATTTCCATAATCATCTCCCTAGCTATAGTTACCAGTTGCCATTGTTACCAACTGTAACATCACTGGGTAGCCTGCGCTCACTGGGGTGTACAGACTCCGGGAGGGGCCCCTTATGGCCCAAGCGCTATATCATATCTCCTGGCGGCGTGCCACCCGATCCCCTTTACATTATATCTCGTGGTAGGCGTACCACCCGATCCCTTTCTCATCATTTAAAATGTCATTTAAAAATCTCAAAACTGAGTAAAAGTAACTAAGTTGTTAAACAGTGGAAAATAACATGATTGAGTTCAAGTAATGAAAGGAAACAGTGATAAATACCACCGAAGGATTCAAATAACCGACACAAAGCCCAAGTACGGCAATCTGCTCAGTTCATGATGTTACCAAAAAAATTTCAATCAAATATGTAGTAAAAATCATCAATCGGGACAGACCAAGTCACAATCCCCAGTAGTAAACGACCCCACGCTCATCATCGAGCGTGTGCCACACCTCAATATAGCACTACGATGTGCAAATCCAGGGTTTCAAACCCGCAATCATCATTTACAATCACTATTCACCTCAAACCCGCTAAATCTCTAGCCCATGACGCCTTTGCCCTTCAAATTGGCCTCCACGTGCGTCGAACCAATCCAAAATTAGAACTAATATGTCGTAATGTGCTGGAGTAACAAAGACCACGAGAAAACAATCAATAAATACTAAGAATTTCGAAATTAGCAAAACTCGAGCCTCGGGCCCACTTCTCGAAACTCAGAAATTTTCACATCAACGGGTTCCTTATCTCCCCACGAGTTCAATCATACTAAAATTGTCGAATTCCTACATCGGTTCGACCTCCACGTCTTAAAATCTAAGCTTAGGGTTTTTCCACAATTTCCCCAACTTAATCACCAATTACATACTACAGTAGCAATAGGTTTGGGTAATTTGAGCAAGATTGAGTCAAGAACACTTACCCCGATGTTTCCCTTGGTAATCTTTCAAGAAATGCCTCAACACTTGCTTCAACTCGAGCTCTATAGCTCCAACAATGTTCAAGATAGCCAAAACTGCTTCTCTTGAGAATTTGTCCAAGAAAATGTCCTTTGGATATAGTTTTAAGGTTGATTTGCTGTGATTTTATGGTGTTTGGAGGTGTTTCTCTTCGTAGGTAACGGAAAATGGGTTTTCCATGGCAATTAGGCACTAATTTCTATTTATAAAGGGGTCAAAAACCGAGACAAAAATGACCCTGTCGAGGTTAAATATGCGATCGCATATCTGTCGCATAAAAGATATGCAGTCCGCATATTTGACCTAGCCATCGCAATTGTACCCTAGTCTTCATCGCAAATTCAATGTGAGGCATGGTTTGCGGTCCGCATTTCAAGAATGCGATAGCATTCTATACCGCATTCTTGACGTTAAATTTTTGCCTGGAACACTGTCTACGTCTGTGGTCTCAATGTAAGATATGCGGTCCGCATGTTAGAAATGCGACCGCATTTCTGACATGAACTTCGCCCAGAAATCTGCCTGGTTTTGCGATCTTTTTGAGAGATATGCGGTCCGCGTTTGAAAAATGCGACCGCATTCTCAACATCTGGTTTTTCTGCAAATTTCTTTTCCAACGATGATTTAGTCCATTTAACTACTATAAACTCACCCGAGGCCCCTAGAACCTCAACCAAACATGCCAACCTATCCCATAACATTATTCAAACTCGTTCCAACATTCGGAATGCTCAAGCAACCTCTCAACGCCAAATTCGCATCGCATTCAAGCCTAAGGATTCTAAAATCTTTTAAATCGCTCCTTGAAAACTGTTATGTTTTAACTTGGGATTTGTGTATCATTGATCGCTACTTGCTGTTTCGATGGTTTCCTTTCTTACATTGGCATTCTATTTTGAAAGAGGACATTTAGCTTTACATACTAGTACTATTCCATATGTACTAACGCCCCTTTTGCCAGGGGCGCTGCATCTTCAGTGGATGCAGGTGGTTCATCAGAGGGCAATTTTGGACCTCATTAGCAGTTAATCCCTATTCAACAAGTTTTGGTGAGCCTTACTCTATTTCGGGCCTGATGTCACTCTATGTTGTACTTTGTGTTTTGAGGTATAGCCAGGGCTTTGTTGCTGGCAGTTCCATACTACTCTTCTGTTGTACGTAGAGGCTACGTAGACATAGTGTGGGTGGTAAATTGGTGTTGAGAAAGTAAAAATTACAAATGTTTTGGTTGTAACACATGTTCCACTTCAAACTATGAATGGGTAATATATTTTGGAAATTATGAATGAAGCTACTAATGGTAATGAAATTGGTGTTGTTTATGAAATCCTTTCAATGTTAATTAATGGAGTACATCTCCACTCTATTCATGGGGAAGGTCGGGTAGAAAGTATCTAGCAGGCTTGCTTGACTGGGTTATCTCGGTTGAGCGCCGGTTGCACACCCCGAGGTCGGGGCGTGACAAACTTGGTATCGGAGCCTAAGGTTTTAAAGTGTCCCACGATGTCTTGGAGTTATGTCTAGTAGAGTCCTTTTTATCGATGTGTTGTCGACCTCAACTATAATTAGGAGGTTTCTTGGGCATTTAGGAATGTCGCTCTTCTTTGGTACTTCAGATCATGTGATAGAGCTCGAGATAGGAAGCTAATTTCCTCGTTACGTCTCATTTTTCAGATGAGTAAACCACGCGTTCGAGGCAGCAGGGAGGGATTGAAAGAACCAGTTGCTAAGGGAAGTGTCCTTGTTCCTATTTATTTCACCTCAGCACCAGATCATATGGTGAGAGAACCTAAGCAGCGAAAGAGGATTGTTTGTACAAATTAGCTGAAATGTTTGATTTGTAAGATGCGCCACTTGGGGACGTGTTGGATGGCTCTTGAAATATGTTATGGTTGTGGAAAGAGGGGGCACAAGAAGAATAAATGCGCTAGGTAGGGTACACCCATCACGGTCTACCGATATGCAGGAAGGAACATTTGGTGTCGTGTTGTAAGTGTGCTCAGGAGAGTGTTATGGATGGCATGCTTGGGTAATTCCAAAGGGCCACACAGCAAACCGGTATGGAGATTGTTACTCCCGCCATAAAGGCCTTGAGGGAGGATAAGGGGGATGCTTATGATGTATGCAAAAGGGGTAAATATCAGGTCAGTGGGCCGATTCAGTTTAGTGGACCTCATCCTCGTTGCGAGAAGTGTAGGAGATACCATTCGAGGGTATGTCACTATGGTACGAATGTATGTTATGGATGTGGAGTCGAGAGTCGTCAATTAAGGCACTTTCCTATAAACCTAAAATCAGCAAGTAAGTCACTCCTTGCTATATCATTATGAACATCGCAAAAGTTTTCTTTGTTGTATTTGTACACCTATATTGAAGATCCTACGTAAATATGGTCTTAACAAGATGTTGAATCAGAAAACATTGCATGTACTTACTCTTTGAACGAGACGCCTAATTCATGAAGCCTCTTTATCACAATTCTCTTACTTACAATCTCTTGAGGAATTGAGTTTTATAATGATTTTCTTGAATTGAGTTATAACCTTAGGCTAATACTTCTCACTTGCTTCCCTAATACTCTAAACAAGGGGTTAAACCTGATGAATTTCTTACAGAATCTTTTGAATCAAATGGATACCATCTGCTCACTTGTGCTTATGCATGCACCGTCGTAAAGTTTACCTATGTGGTATCAAATCCTATGTAAAGCAGCCTAGTGCTGAGATCCTTCTTGAGCCACTCTTTCTCTCTCCAGTGTATGTGGCTCCTATGGTTTGATCAGTCACTTTAATTCCTGGTGAACATAATCATGAAACGTTTTAGCTGTCTATTAACACGAGAGCATATCTCAACACCTATCGTAGGTGTACATGTCGATTGAAAGGGGTCACTTGTCCGCATAATGTTCCTCTGAAACTTGGGATCCTCACTAATTCGTCACAAGAAGATCTTTTTGTTTTCTCATCTCCGTGTGACTTTCATGTCCACTTAGATCATTCCGGAATAAGTAGCTCACATTGTTCCTAATATTGTAGTTGCCCAAAAAGTGGCCTGGTATTGCAGCTTTAGAGTTATTATGGCAGAAATGTGTCTAGCTCATAGAAAAGTTATCACTCTCTCTAAACAATACATGATTGCATCCCAATATTATGATGTCCTAGCTACATGGTTTCACTCAGGTGTGGTTGAAGTTAAGTAGCCTTATCGCGAACTTTTGCTCTCCTCTTCAGGTGGATGTTTCAGATTCTGACACATATCATGAGCATATTGATTTGAAAGACAAGTTTGTCGTATCTTTAGTCCCCTCATATAGGATCAACTATTGGGAAGGGTTAAGCTTTCAGAATGATAATAATCTTACAAGTGTTCAATTTCTTTTTCCAATCTTATGGGCTTGTGGCATAGATTCCTTGTGTCAGTTAATGATAAGACCGTAGCGCAACTTCATCTATTTTGAAACCCATATCACATTAAGGGTGCCAGAATTTTCTCATTTCCAATTAAATTGATTTTCCCTACACTCCAGGAGGTGACGGGTGTCACATACTTGGCTATTTCTCCTTGAGGCTTACTATTGCCGAACAAGACACATATGAAATGAATCAATTGTTACTGTCCCTTTCATAAATCATAATATTCCAAGAATAACTGACGATAACGTCTTTATTCTCACTATCATGCCTTCCATAATCATAAGTCTAAAATGACTAATTTCTTTTACATCTCAGGATTGTGTACATGGTTCCCACATTATCAATGTATACTGGTTACAGTTAACTCTATGCCTCATTTTTCGAATCAATGATGTTATCACAATGATTAACCACGTCAGTGCTATTGGTAGTAACCTTCATATCTCTTAGGATATAACCTCCTAAAGTACCCCTAGTCAACATATTGATGGGTCCTTGAATAATTCTATCTCCATCTCGAACCTCGTTGTTCCTATTTGAAGTAAAGCTATGGCGGTTGAGGGTTCAAACACGTCAAAGAAGAAGCATCATTCCATGATCAAACATATTGGGTAGGAAATATTGTGGTCATATTCATGCTAGCACATCTTAACATAACTGATGAAGGTCGCCAAAGGTTTATTTTGGGGTGTTCACAGCAGCGATTTAGAGTTGAATAAAGTGAACAGGTTATTCTCAAGATTTTCTCCAAGAAGATATTATGTGAATTGCTAACAAAGGCAAATTATGTGTAGTCACATTAGGCCTTATGGAATCTTGAAGGAAATAGGCCAAACTATGAGTACGAAGTTTCCCCATCATTGCCCTCCCTGTACCTGGCGTTTCATGTTTCTATTTATGAGAAGGTTGTTGGAAATCCTTTGTCTATCATTCCGGTGGAAATTATTGAAGTTAACGGGCAATTGGCTTATGACAGGTACTTAATTGTCATTCTTGTTAGATAAGTCTGGAATTGGCAAAGTCTGTGAGTCGAGGGGGTCACATCGAAGGCCAAGAGTGTTGTGGAAAGAAAGTATTCTCAGTTGTTTGTATAGCCATATTGTTGTGGTTCGAATGATACTTTCTATGTGTTATGACTTAAATAGGTGCAGTTCATGTCCGTATACCACTTTTGATAATATAAAACCTGTAATGCTGAGATTAGTGTTGTTGATATATATTGTGATGCTTTGACGAGTTCTGGATGTACTATTAGGGTGGTTTTGGTGATTCTCTGGCATGTGGATAGGCCTCATTACAGAAGAAACTCTACCAAAGTTTCTGAAATATTCGGGAGTTAATCAAAGTTTGGGAGCTTGAGATGTGTGAAAGAAGAGACAAGTTAAGTGGGGGAGAATGTAAGGCCCCATAATATTTCGCCAAGGAATTTAAGGTTTCGTGGTGCCGAGGTAGGCTAATGGGTTTGAGGATTGTAAAAACGAGCCACGGTACAGACTTTTTGGTTTGAAGAATGTACTGAAGTGTTGATGTGAATTTTTGGCAGAAGAAGGCGATTCTGCGGTCAATTTTGCGACAACAAAAAAGTTTCGCGGACCGCATATGCATCGGAAAGTGGAACAGAAATTAGCAAATTTAAAAAGCAATTCCGCTAGCCGCATAATGATTCTGCTGGCCGCATAACTATTCTTCTTGCTGCATAATTATTATGTTGGCCGCATAAAAATTATGCTGCCTACATATCCATTCTACTGGCCACATAATCGATTCTGCTTCCCACATATTTATTCTGCTGGCCACATATCGATTCTGCTTCCACATAATTGCACCACATAATTGACTTCGGGGGTCATTCATGAAAATTTTCATATTCTCCCCTATTTTGATATAAGGACTTAGGGGGTCATTTTACAAGGTAAAATCTGATATTTTTAGAGAGAAGTGAGGGTATCTTAGAGAGAGAGGGATAAGACCTAGAAATTTTATTCATCCAATCTTGCCCAAAATATTCAAGAATCATGGAAGCCACTCCCTAAACCATCATCTATCTTGGTAAGTCATTGTCCAAAGTTTTATGCAAGAAGTTATGGATTTATGTATGTTGTGGGGTTAGAGATAGGCCATGCATGTGACATTAGGAAATAGTAAGTGGGGTTGTTGAACTATTTCTTGTAGTTTCTTGTTGAAATAGCTTGAGGGAGGAAGGGATTACCTTGTAGGCTTTGTAGTAAATTTTGCATAATAGGTGTTTAACAAAATTCCTAAAAGACTTATGTCATGAGAATGCTTCAAATTATTATCTGATTTTCGGTATCTTACTATAGATTGATATTGCTAGAGATGTTGGGACGTTGTAGTACCTTAAGGAATGGTCAAATAAGGTATGTTGGCTAAACTACTCTCTGAGAGTTGAATTCCATGATGTTCCCATAAGATTCAAGTATGATTGGCTCAAGTTCCTTATTCCCATGTTCTGAGTTGTTCCAAATAAATTCAATTGTCCCGAGTAAGCAAAGTGTCAAGAATTATGTATTCAAAATGTTTTTGAATGTTCTTATCACATTATGTTATCCTTCAGGATTGTATTCAAGAATGATATGTGCATTAAATGTTATGGCTTTGAATCGTGTTTCAAATGAAGCTCATTATGCTTAACTTGGAAAGAATACTCCATGCGTCTAAAACTCATATTGCTCATATGTGTACCTAAAGTCTTGATTTGAAATGCCTTGTTGTTGATAACCTATAAGTATGCTTGAAAGAGAAATATGTGGGTTGGAGATGCAAAGCGTGGCCACCGTGCCAATAATGAAAGTTATACTTGTGGGCGATGATGCCAAGGAAATGAAATGATGTGAGAAAGGTTATGAAATGAGACTTGTTTCAACTGTTCCAAATTGAATTCGATAATAGATTTGCTTAAAAGCTTATGTACTCAAGTCATGCCCAAATGAGGCTGTTTTAACTAATGCTACGCTTTGTATGTATTTCCAATGTGTTTTGAGCTCTTATATATTCTTGAGTTGAATTGTGTATTACCCTTTTGGGAAAAACTATTTCTAGAATAAACGATATGTTACGCATTTACGATTTTAACTTATGCTTCTATTGCCAATCATTTTTCTCCATTTCTTGGAAAGAAATCCATTGTGTTTAAAGTTTTCATTAGTAATGAACCTAAAGTTGTGATTTCCGGAATATTCTATTTGTTGATATTTATGATGATGACTCCATAAAAGGAAAGACATGAAAGTGTGGAATATGAAATACGTCCATTGTGCCATGAATGAAGAATCATATGTCTGGCCAAGGAAGCCAATAAAATAATGATATTGTAAATGGTTAAAAGTACCAATGAGGATATAAATGCTGTGAAAGGTTATGAGGTAAATGCAATTGTATCAAAAATGTATTTGAGAGTATCGATAGTCACCGAAGAAGGGTAGGTTGAAATAACCTAACCCCGAATCTACACGTGCCGATGTAGGAGTGCATTGAGATCGGACACCATGCCGCAAACATGGTGGTGTTATGATTGTGATTAGACCTCCACCCACACACACTAGGGTGATGCAGTAGGGCCGCTTTGTGTAGAGATTGTTGTGATTGTGATTACACCTCCACCCGCACAAATTGGGGTGAGGTGGCGCGGCCTCTTTGTGTAGAGATTGTTGTGATTGTTATTGGATGTCTCTGGTGAGACGGCTTAGCCGATCGGGATGATATCAAACTCCATTCTTAAAGTATGATGGTATTGTTATTTGATGTCTCTTGTGAGATGGGTTAGCTGATCGGTCCGTGATCGGACTCCGTGCTAAATTCACGGTGGTATATCAGTATTAAAGATCTCCCAACCAAAAATAATATTATCTTCGTATTTTGATTATCATCTTTCACAGTGTTATCTTCGTATTTTGAAAACTATATGTTTTGACTTGGGATTTGGATATCATTGATTGTTATTTGGATATCATTGATTGTTACATGCTGTTTCCATGGTTTTCGTTTCTTATATTGGCATTCTATTTTGAAATAGGACATTTAGCTTTACATAGTAGTACTATTCCATATATACTAACGTCCATTTTGCCGAGGGCGCTGCATCTTCAATGGATGCAGGTGGTTCATTAGAGGACATCTTTGGATCTCCTTTGCAGTTACTTCCTATTCAGCAAATTTTGGTGAGCCCTACTCTATTCCGGGCCTGATGTCACTTGATGTTGTACTTTGTGTTTTGAGGTATAGCGGGGGCCTTATTACCGACACTTGCATACTACTCTTCTGTTGTACTTAAAGGCTCCATAGACATAATACGGGTGGTATATTGGTGTTAGGAAAGTCAATACTAGAACTGTTGTATTTGTAACACATGTTCCACTTCAAACTATGAATGGGTAATATATTTTGAAAATTATGAATGAAGCTGCTAATGTTAATGAATTGGTGTTGTTTATGAAATCCTTTCAATCTTAATTAATGGAGTACATCTCCACTCTATTCATAGGCAAGGTCGGGTATAAAGTATCTAGCAAGCTTGCTTGCCCGGGTTATCTCGGGGTGTGACATATAAGACAACATGGCATGTTGCGGCGTGCAGCCCGGTCCTGTCATGAATCAATAAAGCTTGCCGTGGCTTGCATCCCTATTGCATACAAGCTTTATAAAATCCCATACAACATGGCAGATGATCACTCATTTCATACAAGCATAAAATCTAACTCTTAAAAGCTCATGATTCGTACTACCAATCTTTGGAATTTTGTATAGAAGTTCAGATGTTTCATTTAATGATTTCATATTTATCTTCTTTGAAAATTGTGAAAATTGTTGTTTGTTACTTAGCGGGTTGGGTTAGGTGCCATCACGACTAGTGGATTTTGGCTCGTTATATATCATTAGGTTTTCGTACAAGGTCTTGCCATAAGTGGGCAAGTCCCACATAAATGAGGAGCCAAGAATAGTAATATCATCATAGGAAAGAATGTAGATCGACTCTAATACAGGAAAGGAAAGGAAATATACCATGCCACCTAGGTTTTGGGAGAGATAGGGTTTACTGCAAGAGGATTTGGGGGTCTGGAGTGGGGAAATAAGGATTAGGGTTTGGTTAGGAGATATAAGAATAATGAGGGGGATATTGTGGGTCGTTAATCTCTTAAAATTAACGGCTGAGATTAAAAAAAAAAGATGAAGTGGGGCAGATAACGGGTTGTGGACGGGTCAAATGGTACGGGGTCATTTGGTTTGGGCCTCTAACGGGTAAAGTAGGGTGGGCTCAGCTCTTTTGGAACATATTTGATCTGAATTTTAACCTTGTATTGGGCCACAATTATAAACACACGAAAATTAATAAAAATAAATTATAAAATGCTTATCAAAATGATACAAAATGCCATTTATGAAATTAAGAGTTTTAGAAAGTAGATTATAATTGTATAAATATAAAAATTCTATTTTGACCTAAATATCATAATAAATATATTTATTGAAAAATATTGACTATTATCGCAAATAATATGTAAATGATATAAAAATGCAAATGCAGTTGCATGAAATGATGTAAAGTATTATAAAGTAAATATATATAACTATTTTGGACTACTAATCGCTCGAAAATAATATTAAAGGGATAAAAATAAATATTATTAATTAAAAATGCCAGGATCATTTAATAAGCTTATAATATGAATAAATAATTTGTATATAACTTCCTATGATAATAATTGATTTAAAAAATGTTATGAGGACAATAGATTGATATTTAAAACATGTCATGGAGTAGTAATGCAAGGAAATATTCTATAAATATTACTTAAAAATATATTAAAAATATATTATAAAATATACTAATTCACAATGGCTAAGTGGAAAATATGAGGCTAAAATTGAGTATCAACAATGAGTTTAAGCATGCAGGGTGGACTACTTAAGTGCATGTTTTCAATTATTTCATACCTTCTTTTATTCCAAGTTGTTACTCGTTTCATGCTTTAATCACTATATGCCTTTACTTGTTAAACACATGTCCTCACCAGCTACATGCCTATATTTGCTACATGTCCCATGTATCCATGCCTTTATTTATTGTCCGCTTTTGCTTGTTATGCCTTTATTGTTTATTGCCTTTACTTGCTTTCATGTCTTTTTTGGTTCTTTTTTTTAGTACGCTATGAGATACGTTGTAGTTGGTTGTTATATTATTATTATATATGGATCAGGTTGCACGCTGTGACGATATGATATAAATATATGAATCGGATTACACGCCGTAACAAAGAATTTATTATATATGGATGGGGTTGCACGCTGCAACAGTATTATAATAATATATGGGGGTTGCACGCTGCAACAATATTACTTAGATATATGGATCGGGTTGGATGGGGTTGCACGACCCAACACTATTATAATGATATATGGATGGGGTTGCATGCCCCAACAATATTACTTAAATATACGAATGGGGTTGCACGCCACAACCGTGTTAGTATTCTATATGTGGATCGGGTGCACGCCACAATGGTATTAGCATTATATGTATGGATCGGGTTGCGTGCTGCAACAGAGAAGTTATTAAGGTTATTCTTGGCTATTGCTTTATGTTACCATATTGTGTTGTTAAACCGAATAGCGAGCATATTCTAGGGCCCTCTGTTATGTATTTCTTATTTCGGAAATTAGGAAGATATTCATGGTTTCAGCTCATTTGAGTATTTTATCAAACACTAGATGTGCAAATTAGTTACAAAGTTCTTCCACAAGACTTATTTCTCTTCACAACCTAATCTTTACACATTTGGGCTCAACAATCTTCCAAAAACCTTATTGGTACAGCATGTCTACATAATACTCTCACACCCAAGAATCATACTCACGATCAACCATCTTTTACCCAAATTTGAAATTTAAATCTAGGGTATGGAACCATACCTCTTGAGTGAAGATCTTGTGAGATTTCCTTGTTGGATTTGAAAGCTCGGACAAGATATTGATGAACAAAGCACTTGAGGTTCTTCCTATCTCTGGAACATTCTCATTTCTCTCTAAAATCATCAGATAATCGCCCAAAAATAAGCCCCAAAGGCTATTTATCAAAATGGGATCGGCTTATAAAAATAGAAAAATGGACCCTCCGAACTCAGGTCTGCGGTTGCAGAACTGACTGCAGAACAGTTATACGGTTCGCAAAATGGACCGCAAAACTGATGCCAGAACAAGGCTGCACTAGACTGGTCTACGACCATTCTGCGGTCGCAGAATTGACCGTAGAATCACATTCTGCCAGCCTTTGGGAATTTGATCAACAATCTTGTAGGAGTATCCAAATGACGAACAGTTTGATGCGTTGGAAACTAGACTCAAAGGGTTTTGATTTGGTAGGTAGATCATCTCCTATGTCGTTACATTTTGATAGCAGCATGCATTTGAAGTAGGATCTTTTGCAAATTGAGACATCCTTTCCACTTAATGTATCCAACTTGTTCTACACAAATTCTTGCCATTCACTAAACTCCTTTGTATGTTCCAACACACCTTAAACTTATATTTTCATTTCAAAATAACGTGGTTCTATCCCATGGGTCTCCTTTAATTCTCGAACACGTTATGCCCAAACACTGCTGGCGCACTATAAAATCTTAAATCATTAAGAAAATTTTAACGGGGCCTTACAAATAGGTTCGTATGATGATTTTGGATTTGGTCGTATGTTCGGTTTGGATTTTGGATGACCCGGGCACGTTTTGGCGCTTAATATTGAAGTTGGCGCATTGAAGGTTTTCGAGTTCTTTAAATTTAGTTTGAAGTAGATTGGTGTTATCGATATCCTATTGGGATTCTGCACCTGGAATAGTTCTGTGTGGTGATTTGTGACTTGTACATAATATTTGGCATCATTCCGAGTTGATTTGAAAGGAATCGGACGCGCGAAAGTGTCTCTAGACGTTTTTGAGTTTTATAATTCGATTCATGCGTTTGGGCGTCCAATACATATTTCTAGATGTTATTTTGGTGTTTTGAGGGCACGAGGGATTCTGTATTATGTTTTTGGATGTGTGAGCGTAATTAGACGGGGTTCGGGGGGGGGGGGGGGGGGGG